>CM068376.1:22289120-22296620 GCA_034769895.1 Magicicada septendecula
ATTAAAAGTAGTTTGTTACCTTAACAAGTACTGTTATCCTACGCCGTTGGGGGTCATCATGCCTCGAAACACGAGATGTAGGTCGCTGGGGTTTTATAAATTGTTTATCAAGTCTTTAGAAATGGTCTTATACTTGAGCTTGGCCTGTTGACTATTGCTTTTAATTTTGTAATTTCTACAGGTGTTAACCGTTTCGGAGAAAAAAAACCATTTATGGAGAAGGTTCTCCTCCTCTTGTTTTGATGTGGTGTTTAGTCTATGATCCATCCTTCTGTTTCCTATAATAATAATAACAGTACCTGCTTCATTATCATATACATTATGTGCTATATATACATAAGGCTTTCAACACACACACACACACACACACACACAACACACACACACACACACTAACACACACACACACCATAAATCCAGAACAGGAAAGGTATTATAACAAACATTACGAAAACAAGTTACGTATGGTCACGTACATAGATCAACGTTTAAACAAACAGATTAATACCTGAATAAATTTTTTTTAAAACAGGACAGCGTATTATCTATATAACGTTCTGTTTCAGATAAGAATAGTTTGAATATAAAATAAAAGGGTACGTTGTATTTTGTTATGAGAAAATGCATTTCTAAATTTCGTTACATTTGTCAAAAGATCTTATTGATCAGACGTATGAGTAATTATATTAATCCTTATGTAGAAAATACGCACGCATTCGTAAAATACAGCACTCAGGTGTAGGGCAATTAATCCTTTTTTGTATTGAACGTATTTAAGTAGGCCTACTCGTGACATCAGTAAATTCTGTCTAAATGTATAGTACATAAACGTACCCGGTAATCGCTTCTTGAGTTACTCGATTGATGTTCATGTTAAACGATTGATGACTCATGTAATAATACAGATTAACCTCGTATAATAATAATGACAGGACAGCGTATTTAGAACACTTAAAATTGGAAATCTACAAACACATCAAAAATATCTGTCAAACAAAAACACCGTTCTTATCGAGAGACAACAGTAACTGACCTAAGCACATGTGCTTCATTAGGCAACAGACCAAAAAATCAAATAGACGACTATAAGCTCAATTTAAATAAAATCTGAATATTCAATAAAATTATGTTTTTTTTACTTAGTAACATATGCAAACCTTTTACTTACCTCTTAAATGTTGTTGTTGTTATACACAATAGCCGATTGTACGATGAGTGTCTCATACAAATGAGAAATAGTGACATGTCGTCTTGTGTATATATATATATATATCATACGGCGGTAGCGTACACGTTTGACAGTTGATGCACATTAAATTCTCTCTCTCTCTCTCTCTCCTCTCTCTCTCTCTCTCTCTCTCTCTCTCTCTCTCTCACATTACAGATATTGATATTAATTGCATGTATGTTCAGAGGTTTGGTGTCTAAATCGATGCATTTTACTTTCACTTTCTAATTTGACACATGACTTACTTTCATACAGAAATAGCTATCGTCCATATCCGTCTACGAGTGTTGCTAAACGAAATTTAAAAAATGCAGTAATACATAACGTCCTATGAAATAGATATGGTATGTTTTTTAGGACAGCCAAAAGCATGAAAGTATTATTATTTAAATCTGTATGGAAGTCATCTATAAATATCGGGGCAGTGCGACACAACGTAATGGACCTAACATGATTCATGTCAACGTGTGCACGTCGTATGTATGTGTGTTCGTGTGTGCGCGTGTTTGGTTACGTTGCGTATGCGTCTGTGTGCACGTCAGATGGGTGATTACGTGTGCGTCTGTGTGTTCGTGTGTGCGTGTTTGGTTACGTTGCGTATGACCGAGGCACGTCCTTTATTGCATGAGAATATTCAGGTAGAGCAGAGCAGACACGTTTACGCAATATCAAGTGCATACACACACAAGAATCAGATGTTTTGTATGCGTTCTAGGTGAAAAACTACTGGGGATGTCTCTGACTTTAGTTGGAAATAAATAACATTACAGATGTTGATATTAATTGCATGTATGTTCAGAGGTTTGGTGTCTAAATCGATGTATTTTACTTTCACTTTCTAATTTGACACATGACTTACTTTCATACAGAAATAGCTATCGTCCATATCCGTCTACGAGTGTTGCTAAACGAAATTTAAAAAATGCTGTAAACATAACGTCCTATGAAATAGATATGGTATGTTTTTTAGGACAGCCAAAAGCATGAAAGTATTATTATTTAAATCTGTATGGAAGTCATCTATAAATATCGGGCCAGTGCGACACAACGTAATGGACCTAACATGATACATGTCAACGTGTGCACGTCGTATGTATGTGTGTGCGTGTGCGTCTTTGTGTTCGTGTGTGCGCGTGTTTGGTTACGTTGCGTATGCGTCTGTGTGCACGTCAGATGGGTGATTACGTGTGCGTCTGTGTGTTCGTGTGTGCGTGTTTGGTTACGTTGCGTATGACCGAGGCACGTCCTTTATTGCATGAGAATATTCAGGTAGAGCAGAGCAGACACGTTTACGCAATATCAAGTGCATACACACACACAAGAATCAGATGTTTTGTATACGTTCTAGGTGAAAAACTACTGGGGATGTCTCTGACTTTAGTTGGAAATAAATAACATTACAGATATTGATATGGTACTATGAGGAGCCTATACGTGAATACTATACATCCGACTGCCTGTATCTGTCATTAGCAATCTAACGTTACGACGGCAGCATAACGATAATGAAAGTCATCACTAATGTAATTGAACGAGTGAAGGGCGTTCTCAGTTTTGACTAGATCGTTTGGCTGTCTGCCCGTCTATCTGTCTATCCGTTTGGTATGTGTCACACGATGGAGTTTGGATGCATCAACCGATTTTCGTAAAACGTAGCATGTGTATCCATATGTTTATTATTGGCATCTCAGGACCCAAAAAAAGCCTACAAATTTGAAAAAAATTGTGAAAATCCAGCAGGTTGTTAGACTAAGGGAATTGTAACCCAAATCTTAATGTTTCGAATGTTTGTGTGATTGTGTGATTTATAATTGTTATGTTACTAAAGAAATAATAGAGTAGTCGAGATTTTTGTACTTTTCCCCATAGTTGAAAAATTATCTAAAATTGAAGTTTATCCAATAATAAATTTACATTGATGGAAAAGTGACAGAGTTCTACAGGTCAGAGAGCGTACTAATTTTTATCAGATTGTTAAACAGAGCCATTGTCATTTCTGACCAGACTATTTTCGTATCACTCTAGTACTAAAATATGTACAAAATAGTCGAGAAGTTCGCGTACATTTGTTTATTGTATCTAACCTAACCCGACGTAACCAACGTATGTGAACATACAACCAAAATCTAAGTAACAATTAAAGTTAATAATTAAATAACACACTCGCTATACAGTATAATCTACAAGATAACTTACGTTCTATTTGTATCAAAGTTTTGATCCCGAAACTTGACATTATACCCTTATAGGTTGTTTAGCAGACTAATAATCGAATTAATGAAATCATTTTATTATCTGTATCCCAATACTCCCTGAATGGTATCCAGAATCTACATCAATGTAGGCTGATGACACGACCTGCAAATTATCTACGACCTAGTGTGATAATTTGAAAGTTTAGTAGATAACTCCATAATAGTAGAAATAAAATAAATCATATTTACATAGTACATTATTGAAATTGGAGCACCGGTTTTAATATATTAAAAGTAAATCTCGAAACTTGGAAGAAGAAACTAAAAGAATCCATAGCTGTTGATAGGCAACACGACACACTCGTGAGTTAGGTTGAGGCCGCAGAAGCAGAAGGCGAATGTGACGAGACCGTTTTTGCTATTCTGTAACAACTCTGATTGCACCCAACCAACCAGTTAATTTGTCTTTAAAATCTAACCATCTAAACAACCTTCTAAAACCTTGTACATTGTTCTCGTAACACTCGCTACACTATCTAGAAGAGTGTTCTCCTCTTGAGACGCCGTTGGAAGAGAAGAATCGTTAGACATCGATGTTTTACAGTATATTTTCTGGTTTTCTGCCTTTGGTCTTCACGAAAGGAATGCTGTAACTCTGCGAGAGTGAACTGAGCACCTCATTACTTTGTTCTGAACTATCTGAATCTGCTCAATGTTGCATTCAGCATTACTGCCACTTGCTTGTGTGTGTGTGTGTGTGTGTGTGTGTGTGTGTGTGTGTGCACTTGATATTGCGTAAACGTGTCTGCTCTGCTCTACCTGAATATTCTCATGCAATAAAGGACGTGCATCGGTCATACGCAACGTAACCAAACACGCACACACGAACACACAGACGCACACGTAATCACCCATCTGACGTGCACACAGACGCATACGCAACGTAACCAAACACGTGCACACACGAACACACAGACGCACACGCACACACAACGAGCGCACACGTTGGCATGAATCATGCTTTTGGCTGTCCTAAAAACATACCATATCTATTTCACGGGACGTTATGTATTACAGCATTTTTAATTTTGTTTAGCAACACTCGTAGACGGATATGGACGATAGCTATTTCTGTATGAAAGTAAGTCATGTGTCAAATTAGAAAGTGAAAGTAAAATACACCGATTTAGACACCAAACCTCTGAACATACATGCAATTAATATCAACATCTGTAATGTTATTTATTTCCAACTAAAGTCAGAGACATCCCCAGTAGTTTTTCACCTAGAACGTATACAAAACATCTGATTCTTGTGTGTGTATGCACTTGATATTGCGTAAACGTGTCTGCTCTGCTCTACCTGAATATTCTCATGCAATAAAGGACGTGCCTCGGTCATACGCAACGTAACCAAACACGCACGCACGAACACACAGACGCACACGTAATCACCCATCTGACGTGCACACAGACGCATACGCAACGTAACCAAACACGCGCACACACGAACACACATACATACGACGTGCACACGTTGACATGAATCATGTTAGGTCCATTACGTTGTGTCGCACTGCCCCGATATTTATAGATGACTTCCATACAGATTTAAATAATAATACTTTCATGCTTTTGGCTGTCCTAAAAAACATACCATATCTATTTCATAGGACGTTATGTATTACTGCATTTTTTAAATTTCGTTTAGCAACACTCGTAGACGGATATGGACGATAGCTATTTCTGTATGAAAGTAAGTCATGTGTCAAATTAGAAAGTGAAAGTAAAATGCATCGATTTAGACACCAAACCTCTGAACATACATGCAATTAATATCAATATCTGTAATGTGAGAGAGAGAGAGAGAGAGAGAGAGAGAGAGAGAGAGAATTTAATGTGCATCAACTTTCAAACGTGTACGCTACCGCCGTATGATATATATATATACACAAGACGACATGTCACTATTTCTCATTTGTATGAGACACTCATCGTACAATCGGCTATTGTGTATAACAACAACAACATTTAAGAGGTAAGTAAAAGATTTGCATATGTTACTAAGTAAAAAAACATAATTTTATTGAATATTCAGATTTTATTTAAATTGAGCTTATAGTCGTCTATTTGATTTTTTGGTCTGTTGCCTAATGAAGCACATGTGCTTAGGTCAGTTACTGTTGTCTCTCGATAAGAACGGTGTTTTTGTTTGACAGATATTTTTGATGTGTTTGTAGATTTCCAATTTTAAGTGTTCTAAATACGCTGTCCTGTCATTATTATTATACGAGGTTAATCTGTATTATTACATGAGTCATCAATCGTTTAACATGAACATCAATCGAGTAACTCAAGAAGCGATTACCGGGTACGTTTATGTACTATACATTTACACAGAATTTACTGATGTCACGAGTAGGCCTACTTAAATACGTTCAATACAAAAAAGGATTAATTGCCCTACACCTGAGTGCTGTATTTTACGAATGCGTGCGTATTTTCTACATAAGGATTAATATAATTACTCATACGTCTGATCAATAAGATCTTTTGACAAATGTAACGAAATTTAGAAATGCATTTTCTCATAACAAAATACAACGTACCCTTTTATTTTATATTCAAACTATTCTTATCTGAAACAGAACGTTATATAGATAATACGCTGTCCTGTTTTAAAAAAAATTTATTCAGGTATTAATCTGTTTGTTTAAACGTTGATCTATGTACGTGACCATACGTACTTGTTTTCGTAATGTTTGTTATAATACCTTTCCTGTTCTGGATTTATGGTGTGTGTGTGTGTGTGTGTGTGTGTGTGTGTGTGTGTGTGTGTGTGTGTGTGTTGAAAGCCTTATGTATATATAGCACATAATGTATATGATAATGAAGCAGGTACTGTTATTATTATTATAGGAACAAGAAGGATGGATCATAGACTAAACACCACATCAAAACAAGAGGAGGAGAACCTTCTCCATAAATGGTTTTTTTCTCCGAAACGGTTAACACCTGTAGAAATTACAAAATTAAAAGCAATAGTCAACAGGCCAAGCTCAAGTATAAGACTTGATAAACAATTTATAAAACCCCAGCGACCTACATCTCGTGTTTCGAGGCATGATGACCCCCAACGGCGTAGGATAACAGTACTTGTTAAGGTAACAAACTACTTTTAATACACAATTTTTATCACTGTGTGTGCGTATGTTTGACTGTAGTGCAGATTCTAATTTACAAAGTTTTGATGAATACTATTTGAAAGGACATTAACTTATGAGGAATTAATTTCTATTTTTAACTTATTTCACTATACACCTCTGAACCTATATGTAATTATTTGTAAACTGCGTTACCTGTTGCAGCAAACGTTAACACTAGAACGATTATATTATTATTATTCAGTGATATATACATACATACAATTTACTTATTAAACACTTCAAGGATTGTAACGTCTTACAATGACTATAGCATATTTACATCTGTTATCTGTTTTATTGGACCTACATGTACATGATTCAACCCAAACGTGTGCACGTTGTATGTATGTGTGTGCGTATGCGTCTGTGTGTGTGCGCGTTGCGTGTGTGGTGTAACACAAACGTGTGCACGTCGTATGTATGTGTGTGCGCGCGTTGCGTATGCATCTGTGTGTGTGATATTTAACATGATTTTAATGTTGTTGTATTGTTATGTTGCAGGTTGCTCCTCCTACAAGTACGACACAATTATATATATAAACTTTCGAAAAAATATCAATTTTATAATGTATTTATTTAATTATGACTTGTGAATTTTATATTGTGAATGTTAAAATATATTAATCATTTAAACAAATTATGACTTTACTTTATTTCCCTCTACACCTCTGAACATGTGTACAATTAATTTATTTTTGTGAACTGTATTACTTGTGGGAACTGTTACATCAGAAGATTTGTATGAATTTCAACCACCGTTTTCATGTGTGTGTATAATTTTAATTTATTTCGCTATACACTACTGAACCTATGTGTGTGTAAACTGTACCCATTAAACAGAAGTATTGTACCACATGAAGAAGAGCGTATAA
>CM068376.1:22899120-23090367 GCA_034769895.1 Magicicada septendecula
CTACAAACAGGCGATTTTACATTGCTGCCTTCGTAAAATTGTTATGGGATCTTACTAGAGGTGTGCTAAACTAGTATTTGAAAATAACAGGTATGAACGATACCGTTCCAAAAAATAACACGTACAAATACCTGTTATTATATAATTTATTATAAGAAATAAAGTTAAACTAAAAGTATTAACAGTGTTACTTTACACTCTGACTTTATTAAGCTGTTACTGTTAAAAAAAAAGAAACAAGAGAATATATAGGCCTATCTCCCTTTGGGAATACTAATTTAAGTTTTCACTAGGGCTAAACAAACTGACATAGATTTAATATTAAATTATTGATTACATTTTGGTTAGAAAAATCAGTTGCGAAACTCATGCAATGAAATTTTGAGAGCACGTAATAGCACAACAAAGACTGTCAACAAAATTTACGTGAGATGTGCAGTGAAGTTAAAATCATCTCCGAAATCACATTAATAAAAGTACTATATGGCCTATCAGCCACCCTGTAGGTTATAACACAATATAATTCGCTTTTTCAAAATTTACCAAGTTGGTGACTAGTACAATATATAATTTGTTATTATAATCTGCATATATATCTGCATAACACACGAGAATAAATGAAACATCAGTATAAATTTTTTTCACTTATTAAAAACACCTTCGTCACTTTGGCATAGAGATATTCTGAAACTCGCTGTTTTGCTTAGTTTCGTACTTGTATGGCAATCGGCACATGCGCAGAATGAACTATTCAGCACCAAAAAGTGGCTTTGTACTCGTGTACTCGTATTACTCCTAATAGTCGTAGTACTCGTTTACTTGTTTATTCGTTAGTTGCGTAGGGAAGTCCCGCGACTCGGAACCGCGAGGCCTCGAGTAATTGGTGCTGGAATTTTGACTTTTCACTTTCCAGTTATCGTTGAATCGGAACAGGTATTTCAACTTTTCAGTTACTGTTATATCTGTTCCACAGAAATATCGTTCCAAAATACCTGTTATAGGTATATCGGCCCACCTCTAGTTCTTACTATTAAGAGTACAAGGACCTGGAATGGAACTGAATGTAAATATCAGCAAAACTAAGTACATGCTAACTTTTGGATAGGAACCAGATGAAATCTATATAATTTATGCATAGAGGATAATTCGTTTCATGCAGTTAATAAGTTGCCTGGGTAACGTGATAGATAATGAAGGGTGCATAAACACGACGATACATGACAGGATACAAATAGATAACTAGGGCATATTATGGTAACAGCAGAATATTGAAGAAGCAAACTCATTAATGTCAACATAGCATTATAAATAAAATATGCTATATAAATAAAAAATACAAATTATATATATAATAAATAAAATAAAAATAAATATAAAATAAACATACATACATATAATTAAAAATACAAAATAAAAATAAAACTAATTTAAAAATAATATATAAATATAAATAAAATATATAAAATAAAAATATATATAAAATAATAAAATTACAAATATACAAGACATTTATCAGACCGGTTGTTACTTATGGTGGCGAGACATGCATGTACATTAACAAAATAATAAAATATATAAAATTACAAATATACAAGACATTTATCAGACCGGTTGTTACTTATGGTGGCGAGACATGCATGTACATTAACAAAAAAGGAAGAAGAAACATAGACGATGTTTGAAAGAAAGACTGTACGACGTGTTTATGGCTCGGTTAAAGAAGACGACGAATGGAGAATAAGAAATAGCCAGGAGATAGATATAGATATATATAGATAGCTATCGAAGCATGAGGAGACTGAATGAAATAACAAAGCTCATCTCGCCTGCGCTTTGACACAGAAACGCCAAGACGATGCGAGAAAAATGACACACGGCTGCAGTGAGTAGGCGTCTTTCAAAACACCGCCCCCCCCCCGTCATTACCTTATAGCGGAGTTATTATTGAACTGTCGTACTGTTTAATCACACGTTCAGTGCAACACTTGACAGCAATCTATACGATAATAATCACCACAATTATGATAATGATAATAACTCACCATACATGAGATCATATGGCAAAGGGCGTTGACACTAGACAGTCGACTGTTCCCATTTTGTTTCACGTGTTTACCTCACAATTGTGACGATTTAATTGAATATAGAATTTTAAATAAATAAAAAATTAATTTACTAGCAATTAAGTATTTTTAAATCGCACTATTAAACCTAAAGCCCCTGTCCTAACTCAGAATAAGTATGAGATGTAAATGGAAAATCTAACTAAAGCATTAATAAAAAATTCGAATTGTAAAAAGTTATTAATATCACAATTAACCCTTTGCTAGTCATCATGCGGTGACCTGTTAATTCCGGACACAACGTGCATAGCGAGTCGTCTCTAACTTAGGAAGATATAAAAAATCATAATCTTTGTAATTAGTAATTTGAAGGCACGAGTAGTAGTTAAAATAATTCACTTAAATTATATATGTAGAATTAATGTATTGTTTTTTTTTTTGTAATAAGAATGTCAATTTAAATAAAAATAGGAACTATATTATCGCGGAGTACTTGCCCCTCTCCGTTGTAATGTGCCAGTCGAATCGAGTAGAGAGTCACAATGCTGCCGTCAGAGCGTATAGAACTACGAGCGAGAGCTCCACCAAAATGCACTGGTTAAATTTAATTGTAAATAATAGCTACCATTGCTAAACGTGGCGAGCGAGTGCAATGTGTGAATTGTAGGAAGTTGTGTTAAAAAGAAAAATGTAATAAGTTAAAACAAAAAAGAAATTAACAAGTAGTAAGCAAGATGACGTCTCCCCTCAAGAGGTAAATTCAAGTACAACTTTACATATTAAGATGTGACCTGCATAAACTTCACATGTGGACGTATACGATGCATTAGACGCTGACGAGGACCTACGTGGATCTACACCAAGTTTAACAAGAGAAACTTCAATCTCCGCAGTGAACCACCTATCTAGTACTTGCCGAAGACACGACTCAGATGACGACGCCGACTTCAAGAATTCCCAAGAGAGACACCCCAGGACGAGGTTACCACGAGGTGACTCGATAGCTTGCCTATCGAGAGTTAATTATATTTGAGACATAACTTACAGAGAAAAGAGACTTTTCAAAGACTATAATATTATTTAAAATTTAAATGAGACCAACTAAGAGTTTATTGTAATATTCAATATCATACGTTGTAACGCATTATATGTAAATGTAAATTATAATCACTTTAGTTAATAATACCATTCTTCAAATGGTAAAAGAAGTCTTGCAAGCATCTAGATGAACACAAAATACTCAGAAGTCTTTGCTATAGATATACTTAAAGTAAACTCGGATCCGAGGTAAAAGAATACATAATCAGTTTGATCCCCAGTTTTTCTGAAAACCATTCAAATATTTTAATCTAATTAATTATGTCATGGGATCTTTTCATATCAGTTGTTAATAAAGAGAAGTTATCTTATTACACATGAAAATGAGTGCATAAATCAGTGAAATACCTTCCCTTGTTTCCTAATAATTAGCTTAAGTAATTTGTTCAATTATTTTGAGTTTAATAACAGTTCGTTACAACGTAGGCAGCCCATGTAATTGGTAGGTGTCAATTAAGATGGGTTCCCTGGATTTGTAACGTGGTAAAAAACGTTGCAAAATTGCGCCACTCTGCTTATTAATAAAAAAGGTTGTAAGCATCGTGACGTTAACAAAGATACGTCACGCTGATAGTTAAAGTAATTGTTACGTAGTAAAGTTAGATAACTCACGGCATTCAGTTATTTGATCTATGCACTCAGTCACTGTATTTAATGTAACATTAATTTTCATAAAATGAATTTATTTTAAGATACGTAAATGATAGTCATTATAACTTGAAATATCATTGTATGAAGCCAAATGCAAGTATGTACATGAATTGTAGTACTTGTTGATCTGTTCAGTCTTTAACAGGTTTATATTGTGACAATCCAAGACCTGTAGTTTCTTGAATATGCCTGCATAGTATATCAGTGTATGTCTGTCGTCACGGTAAAAAAAAATTGTATACCCCTGTGTAAAGTAGACCCGGTTAATTACGTGGAAAGAATTTCGTAACTTAAATTTGTTACTAAAAAAATAAATAATTTAATTGGGGAAAGTACGAGAATTAATTACTAAACTCAGACTGTTCTAACCGTAATACACTTGTAACTTGTAAAGCGTGCTTTGTTGAATGAGATTCACCCCATGCGTCCGAGCTGGCTTCTCCAGTTAAAACCGGTCAAGGAAGTTAGTCTGTGGCATTGTGTAGAGAACAATACGTGTGCGTAACCCCCGCGTTCCCACGCATACACTTACCCTGCCTTTGTGTACTAAATAAAAGAGGGTGACCTACATTCCAGCAAACAGCTGATCGGCGATTTAACATTGAAATATGTGTGTGTGGAATTTCTGTCTCTCCCTTAGAAGAGAAATTATTCTCTTCTGAATTATGCAAATGATTTACCCAAGAATGCACCTTGTCTATGTAGTTAGTGTGTAGTGTTGTAAAATCAATTTTAAGTACGTTTTAATGTGTTAGAAATAAGATAAAAATGGCCCAATTTAATCCGGATTTACTATTAAAGGATGAGCTGTCTTACGAAGCTCTTTTGCGTGGACTACCCCATGCGAATGTAACAGTCGCGGAATTGCGTAGATCAATACGCGAAAGTGGATTTGATACACCCGCGCAATTAAGCAACCTAAGCGGACTCGATTATGAGAGCGAGAGAGAAATTTGTAATGCCAAGTATAGTGAGCTAACCTTATTGTCTCAAACCCTCCAAGACGAGAAATCTCCGGCGATAATTTTGCGGACTACCCAGAGAATAGAGCATTTAACCCGGCGAATGAAAAATTTGTTGATCTGGCCTAATCTTACGGAAATACCTCCTGAAGTGCAAAACTTTGCTGACGAAGCTTTACGTCGCTTACCCACTATTATTAATGAGTTAAGAAGAAGATCCGACTCGTTCCGAATGGATGAAATAGAGAAGTCCTTGAAGAAATTACACATCTCCCCAGTTCAATCCCCTACTACTGATCTACCTCCGCCTAACACTGATCGGGACTCACCCGCCGTATCGCAAATGCAAGCTAACCACGAGCAATATCCTGATAGAGATTTAAATGCCCCTCCTCCCAATCGTTTCCAGATTCGCCCCGGAACGCACGAATTGACCACCCCTAATGCATCATATCGTTCTCCTAAAGGAATGCCCACCTTGAACCATAACGCAGACCTATATGGAAAAATCACTCATCCTGTGGAGAAACTTTTAACTGAAATCCCTTACACCGATGGATTAAATGTCTCCAAACTACTAAATTTCATTAAATATCTCCTGCAGATAAAAGATCTACAGCAGCTGAATGATTGGCAAATTTTGCAAGTTCTGCTACCGAAATGTAAACCCCCGTTAAAGAATCGTGTGATAGAAGCATTAAGCTCTACACTTCCAGTAGAAGACCTACATAGCTCAATAATAAAGTACTTTATTCCAACCGGAATTTATGAAGAACTTAAAAGAAAGACCGTACTACGAGTACAAGGAAATCACGAGAGATTAGCTCATTACATCTCCGATATCAGGGAGTCATCTCGACTACTACGTGTAGATTGGAATGAGACACAGATGGTGGACACCATTTTAGTAGGACTGTCACCAGAGGAAAGATCTCGTTTAGCTTTGATAAATAGACCAAACACCATTGCAGATCTAGAACAATGCAGTATCCATTCGTCAAATGTATGGTACTCCGATCAAAATAGACATACGATGAAATCAGCAGAAACAAATAGAAATGAATTGCGAGCCCTAGAGCCCGGTGTAACAACCCTGCATGAAAGGCAAGTATTCAATAGACCTCACAATGTGCGCAGTTCTGGTAAGTTAAGTGTAACACCATCTAAAACGGAAACCAGGTACCCTCCTCGTAATAAGCCCATCTGTGGCAAATATGGACACATAAGAAAGGACTGTAAGAGTAAGCAATTGGAACGTAAACACTCCGATCCAAAAACATGTAAGGCAGGGAGACCCGAAATCCTGTGTCTTCCGCAGCAACTCGAAATCTGGCGAACCTAAAATAACGTATAAAAAAAAAACTTATTATATAACGAAAGTGGAAGGAAAAGAAATTCTAAAGAAGTAGATCCCTACGTGAGAAAGTTTCTTGAAAAATGTAACGCGATAAATAAATGTAACTGGACTAAAAGTCTATTACCCTTAAGTTTAGTAGACCTAGGTGTTACCTCCACTATCGCATTAACTGATTCGGGATCTAGCAGAACCTTAATCAGTCAAGAGTTAGCAGACAAATTATTTAAACACCATCTAGTAAAACGGAGTCAAGCGGTGAATATAAAGTGTGCTACCGCCAATAAACGAAATATAATAATAAAACTGAGCATTACCGTTAAAGTTAATATCAAGAACCTAACCTGGGTTTTTACTATGTTAGTATGTAATGAATTAGGACCCGACTTAATATTGGGAGCAGACTTTATTAGTAAAACGGGAATGATTCTTGACATCTACGAGCAAAAATATTATTTTCGATTCGACCGTACAAGGAATAAATATAGATTTGATTGTAATAATGACAAACAGGAAAAAACTAGTTCATCTACTGCACACGTAATACACCAAGAGACTGATTTATCTCATCTAGAAAGTAGAGATAGAATGAGAATACAGAAATTAATAAAAGAATTTTCCTCAGTTCTTACACCTAAGCTAGGACTCACTAAACTAATAGAATATAAAATTAATCTGAGCGATCAGAAAGTAATACGCCTACCTCCGTACAAGTTGTCGCCTCCCAAGATGGAAGTGATGAGAAACCATATCAACAAGTTGTTGGAGCAAGGAGTAATTGAACCCTCTACGTCCCCATATTCATCTCCCTCCTTTTTAGTACCGAAAGGTCACGATAAGCACAGACTAGTTGTGGACTACCGGCAATTAAACAAAAGAATAGAATTTGAATCTATTCCTCTTCCAGACATCCATAGTGCTTTCCATTACTTCACGAAAGCGAAAGTCTTTACTGTAATGGATCTGAATCAAGCTTTTCACCAAATACCCCTTTCGGAAGAATCAAAACGTCTAACCGCGTTTGCCGTTCCTTTTAACTTGTACCAATTTACTAGAGTACCCTTTGGAATATCTCAAGGAAGTTCCGTATGTAGTAGACTATTAGAAAGGATATTTCACGATATTAAATTTAAATATGTGTATCACTATTTGGACGACATCGTTATATATAGCGCGAATCAATGGAACAACATCTTAAACACCTACGTGAAGTGTTATCTCGGTTACAAAAAGCAGGATTAACTGTTAACCCAAAAAAGGTAAATTTTGCCGTCCCACGGTTTTCATTCTTAGGTCACATCGTGAAAGCGAATGGAAAAGTAAGCATTGACCTCGAATGTACCCGCGCTATTAGAGAATTTTCACCCCCACGAGATGCAAAAGTATAGCCCGATTTTTGGGAATGGTAAATTATTTCCACAAGTATATTCCCCATCTTGCCGAAATAGCAGCACCCCTAAATTCCTTAAGAAAGAAGGGAGCGAAGTTTGAATGGAGCGCACAACATCAAAATGCGTTTGAACAACTCAAAGAAAGTATCATATCTCCCCCAGTTTTGCAACTAGCCGATTTCACGAAACCTTTCGTAGTGCAGACCGACAGTTCCAGTGTAGCGTTAGGTGCAGTCATATATCAAGAGATAGAAAACTGTAGACTACCTATTAGTTATGCATCGCGAACCTTGAGCGACCAAGAAAGAAAATATTCCGCATACGAATTGGAATGTTTAGCCATTGTTTTTGCATTTGAGAAATTTAAACCCTTCCTAGAACATAAAGAATTCCTTTTGGAAACTGATAATCAAGCATTATCGTGGTTACTGAATCACCCTAAACAGTTAGGACGTATTGGAAGATGGGTATTGAGGTTAAACTGCTACAAATTCAGAGTACAGCATATTAAAGGTACACAAAACGTAGTCGCTGATACCCTGTCCCGTATGTTCCAGTCGCCCACTAATACTCCCGGAAGCAAGGAGAATCCGGAAACAGCACTTGCTAACGCCGTAATTACTGAGTTCCCCCTTGCCTTTACAAACATTGCCTTGTATCAACAACAAGACCCCTTACTGAATCCTATTATAGAACAACTTGCGCAAGGTATTAAATCCGAGAAATACGTATTGAGTAAAAGTGTACTATGCCATAAAATAAGAAACGGAAAGGAACTAAGAATAATCGCCCCTGATGTGATTAAGCCCATGCTGATGGAGTACTTCCATTCATCTACCATTGGAGCCCATGTGGGAATCAATAAAACAATACATCGTGTTCGAAAGGAATATCATTGGAACAATATGAACAGCGAAATAGCCAGTTTCGTAAAGAAATGTAAATTATGTGCTCTCAGTAAACCGGCCAGAAATAATCAGGTAAGCCAATTGATTTCAGAAATCCCTAAGACCCCTTTTTCTAAACTTTATCTAGACTTTTCAGGTCCTTATCCACGATCGAAATCAGGTAATACTATGTTACTCATCTGTGTAGATTCGTTCACCAAATTTGTTTGGATGTATCCCATGCGACGAGCATTAGCGTCGACTACTGTAAAAATATTACAGGAAAGATTATTTAAAGACTACGGTACACCTGTACGTATAGTGTCAGATAATGGACCACAGTTTAAAGCGAAAGAATTTAAGAATATGTGTTTCAAGTTAGGAATAGACCATATAACCACTACGGAGTATCGACCGCAAGGCAATATTGCTGAAAGGTATCTACGAAACCTCAAATCTGCATTAATCGCCTACCATGCGAACGATCATACGTCTTGGGACCAAAACCTATCCTGGATACAATACGCCTTTAACTCAGCTTATCACGAAGGTCACAAGTCGACCCCGTTTGAGTTACTGTATAAATACAAACCAAACCACCCCTTGTCCACTAAATGGAAAATACACGACCTGCTACCTCCGCAAATAAAGGATAAACAGATTAAGCAAATATGGAATAAAGCCCGCTCTAATTTAAGAGCGAACTTAGAGAAATCCAGAAAATACCACGAGAAAAGTATTCATAACAATTCAGTTAGGTACCAAGTAGGTGACTTAGTAATGTACAAGACTCACCCGACTAGTAGTGCAATTGATAAGACCACCTCTAAACTATCATACCGATGGTGTGGCCCTTACCAAATCCAGAAGTACTTAACTCCAGTTACAGTAGCCCTGTGCGAACCTGCGACTCGAAAATATGTGCGGAGAACACATATTTCGCAGATAAAATTGTATAAGAAGAAAAGAAGAAATAGTATAGCCAAAAATAGAAAAGGTAATACTAGGTAGTGAAGTATATTATACCTCAGTAACCTTGCTAAGTGTTAATCGTAGAATTTGGAAATGAGGCCTGATCAACCTGAGATCCAGTTCAGCGAAAGATAAGTAAATAAATAAAAAATTAATTTACTAGCAATTAAGTATTTTTAAATCGCACTATTAAACCTAAAGCCCCTGTCCTAACTCAGAATAAGTATGAGATGTAAATGGAAAATCTAACTAAAGCATTAATAAAAAATTCGAATTGTAAAAAGTTATTAATATCACAATTAACCCTTTGCTAGTCATCATGCGGTGACCTGTTAATTCTGTAACTTAGGAAGATATAAAAAATCATAATCTTTGTAATTAGTAATTTGAAGGCACGAGTAGTAGTTAAAATAATTCACTTAAATTATATATGTAGAATTAATGTATTGTTTTTTTTTTTGTAATAAGAATGTCAATTTAAATAAAAATAGGAACTATATTATCGCGGAGTACTTGCCCCTCTCCGTTGTAATGTGCCAGTCGAATCGAGTAGAGAGTCACAATGCTGCCGTCAGAGCGTATAGAACTACGAGCGAGAGCTCCACCAAAATGCACTGGTTAAATTTAATTGTAAATAATAGCTACCATTGCTAAACGTGGCGAGCGAGTGCAATGTGTGAATTGTAGGAAGTTGTGTTAAAAAGAAAAATGTAATAAGTTAAAACAAAAAAGAAATTAACAAGTAGTAAGCAAGATGACGTCTCCCCTCAAGAGGTAAATTCAAGTACAACTTTACATATTAAGATGTGACCTGCATAAACTTCACATGTGGACGTATACGATGCATTAGACGCTGACGAGGACCTACGTGGATCTACACCAAGTTTAACAAGAGAAACTTCAATCTCCGCAGTGAACCACCTATCTAGTACTTGCCGAAGACACGACTCAGATGACGACGCCGACTTCAAGAATTCCCAAGAGAGACACCCCAGGACGAGGTTACCACGAGGTGACTCGATAGCTTGCCTATCGAGAGTTAATTATATTTGAGACATAACTTACAGAGAAAAGAGACTTTTCAAAGACTATAATATTATTTAAAATTTAAATGAGACCAACTAAGAGTTTATTGTAATATTCAATATCATACGTTGTAACGCATTATATGTAAATGTAAATTATAATCACTTTAGTTAATAATACCATTCTTCAAATGGTAAAAGAAGTCTTGCAAGCATCTAGATGAACACAAAATACTCAGAAGTCTTTGCTATAGATATACTTAAAGTAAACTCGGATCCGAGGTAAAAGAATACATAATCAGTTTGATCCCCAGTTTTTCTGAAAACCATTCAAATATTTTAATCTAATTAATTATGTCATGGGATCTTTTCATATCAGTTGTTAATAAAGAGAAGTAATCTTATTACACATGAAAATGAGTGCATAAATCAGTGAAATACCTTCCCTTGTTTCCTAATAATTAGCTTAAGTAATTTGTTCAATTATTTTGAGTTTAATAACAGTTCGTTACAACGTAGGCAGCCCATGTAATTGGTAGGTGTCAATTAAGATGGGTTCCCTGGATTTGTAACGTGGTAAAAAACGTTGCACAATGAGGAACTATACAAGATATATAAAGACAATGATCTGGCCACCACGATCCGACTACAATGGGCATGGCAGGACACACCATTAGGATGGAAGGCAAACAAATACCTAGGAAGGTACTATTTGGTCAAATCGATGGTAGAAGGCTTGTCGGAAGACCCAAGCATCGCTGGATTGACGCAGTGGCAAGGGATGCTGATACTTTACTTAAAACAAAACGATTGAAATCATTCTCCAAGCTCCAAGGACAGGGAAAAATGGAGGCGGATGATTGTGGAGGCTAAGGTTCGACTCCGAACTGTGACGCCATAGAAGAAGAAGATATTACGCGTGTTATGGAATTTCCTGTATAAAAAATTCATTATTATTATTTTATTGTTAACTATAAAACAATAATAATTTCTTGGAGGTGGGAAGTGAAAATGCTATTTACGCACCCGGGCCAAACAGATCATAGTGTCGGACTCGCATTTCAGGACTACCGACTACAAACACCTCCCTATACTGCTTCAGCACTAGCCCGGAACCGTTTGTCACATTACGTCACACTACTGTAGGCTATAGCTTCCTTCTGTTGTGCTCTAAAGTGCCTAGATCGCGCTGCCAAGAAAACCAATGCCTCATTTCGGCGTTCAAGAAAACAGACACAATAAAATATTATTTGAATACAAAAAAATAAATTATTAAAATAATTTTATTCATGTCTTAAAAGGATTTTATGACATAATCCTTGTCTTAAAAAATATTCACATATATAAATCAATTATTTAACAGTGTAACAAAATAATTTAAAACATTAAAATATGGAGTTTGTAATACTGTAAAAACTCAAAAAAAAACTGCAGTCAAGAACAGTAACCGAATTAAACAATGGACCGACAGCAGCCAGAAGCACTCGGTTCTAAAACTCGTTACCCATTCACGAAGCGAGCGACGTACTGCAAGCGAACGACCTACTACAAACGAACGAACTACTGCAAGCGAACGACTGAACTAACAACGACCTACGGTTGTTTAGTTTTATAAGTGGCCAATAAGAGCGTGGCTAACGCGAACTACTGTTCAGCGGCGCGACCGACTGTAGTCAGTAGTTCATTGTCGGAGTAGTTCTTTTGGCTAGGTTTTTCGCGAACGACCCACCACTAGACAGAAGAAGATATTACTTCAGACGGAACGTTGAGTCCGTGTGGACCTGTTTGTATTATAATCTTGAAAGCGGTTATCGTACCAGTCGATACGCTGGGATAGGTTCTCTTCAGAAACAGTTAAATTGACAGGAGTATTTTGCTGTGCACAATTTGGAAACCAGTTTTCACTAAATCGCACGGCTGACCCGCTTTGATGAAATTTCTTTTCGTTTCCGTATTGTCACCGCTGTTGTTTAACTTCTTCTTCTTCAGCGGCGCGACAACTCTTTACTGCGTCAAGGCCTCCTTTAACAGCCTCCGCCAGTTGTCCCGGTCAAGTGCAGCTGCTCTCCAGTTCCGGGTCCCAAGGATATGCCGCGCATCATAGTTCACACCGTCTTCCCAACGTAGTTTGAATCTACCAACTCTCCTGGTGCCATAGATCTGTTCTCTGTATTTCATTCTCCCCCATTCTGATCACGTGTCCAGCCCATCTACCTAGTTTTATAATTTTCACAATATCTGGTTCATTCAGAAGAGTGTTCAGTTCTTGGTTGGTCCTTTTCTTGCATTCACCTCTCACACATATTGGGCCAAAAATACTGCGGAGGATTTTGTGTTCATGAACCAGCAGGCTTAACTCATACTTTCTAGAAATGATCCAGGACTGTCGTTTAACTAAATTTGTAAATTTATAAGCGAGGATAATACCACGTTACGATTTCCAACAGACCATACGCATTCCCGCTCATAAAATTTCGTTGTTTTCAGGGGCGTATTTACGGGGGGGGGACGAACGGGACCAGACTCCCCCTACAGAGGGCCGAAAAAAGTTGACGACTTTTGTTAATCTCTTAAGGCTGTAAATGCGAAATGGAGGACGAGGAGAGTCCAGATGATAGACGGTATACGGATGTTGTGTCATCAAATGAGGAGATTAGCCAAAGAGGATAGGAAATCATAGAGTAGGGTGACCAAATTTTTTATGACGTAAAACAGGACATTTCTGAAATATGGAAATAAAAAAACAGGACAAAACAGGACACGAGTTACAAAGAAAATGTGCTTCATATATGACTGCACTGCTTCACTAAGACAAATAAAAACTACTTTTTACATATAAAAAGACATATATTTTAATAACCAACTTAAAAACATACTTATCATGGCACTGGATCATATTATAATTGATCAAGTTTTTTCAAGAATTATAAAATTATAATTATTCAAATATAAATAGTCAATTTCTTAACAACTATAAAATTACATGGATGTGATTCATAGATATCAACAACCTGCTGAACATGAACTTGTGGCTTCTGAATCAGGAACATCACTATTAACTTTGTACTTATCACAAGACCTGATATCTCGCAAGAGCTTTGAATTACTTAATACCAGGTTGTAGAATTCCTTACAGCTAAGGTCTTGAAAATGAGTTTTTAGAATTACAATTGCTTGAATAGTTTTGGTAGTAAAACGGTTTCTTTCATCAATCCAAAGGGAGTTCACAATTGAAAAGACTCTTTCCACAACAGCATTTGCGCCTGCTACAGCCAGAGCAAAACTCACAACCACCTCTATGTTTTTACATGGAATGCCTATACTTTTAAGTATGTGGAAGACATCACACCATTTCTTATCAATCTCCACATTAACTTTTTCCCATTCCTCAAATTTTCTGGATAAAACTTTGTTCACATTTCCTGTCTCATCAAATAATTCATCTTCATGTACCTGAATTGTTGAACATGAATCTACTGTCTTAAGAATTTTCAGACTTTTTAAAACCTCATCCCAAGATATAGAATTTTTCAATGTTAACCAATTAAATGATTTCAGAGGCTGATATGGAGAGACCCACTTGTTTAAATAACTTAAAAAAGAGTCATAAAATAAATTGGTAATCGTTTCATATTTCGATTGGGTGAAAAGACCTTCATTTTCTAAGTTAATTAAAATTGAAGAAACAACTGAAGTTTGAAACTTACTACATTTCCTGTTATTGACTTTTTCTGTAAGCAATTCTAATTCTTCAGCTACTTCAGTGGCTGAAATGTTGGTTCTTTCCAATTTTTGGATTTAATTTGAAAACATTTTCAGTTGGTTTTGTATGAAATGAAGCCAAAGAAGTGACTGTGGGTTCTCAAAAAATTGTTTTAGCAATGTAGGACACCTATCCTGAGACATGAAATAAGACTTTAGAGGTTCATAAATATCAATAACCCTTGTAACTCCTGGCAACAATGACAACCATCTAGTTTTAACAGTACCCAGAACCTGCTTATATTCAGTAGCAACAAAATCACAAAATAATTTCAATTCCTCCACACGCACGATATAAATGTGAAAATATTGAAATATTTTATTCACTACTGTTTCTATGTCGATAGGAAGAATGTCTGCACTTGTTTTTACACCATTGTGTACCACATGAGCTGCACAACCAGTGCCTTGAATATTCATTTTGAGCACACTGTTCAATTTAGAAAAAACGTTGTTTGTTTCGGCCCTCTTGTACCCACCAAAGTTAGTGTTACAGTTATCTGCACAAAACGCGATGATCTTGTCAACTAAATGATGTTTCTTTAAGATGTCCAGAACATGGTTAGCTAATAATTCTGCTGTTTCTTCACCAACGTTCTGAAAACAGATTACTTTGCACTGAACACCTTTGGTAGGAATGAAATACCTAACTAGAATCAGCACTAATTTTAAGCTTTTGTGATTTTATGCATCAACCATCACAGACACATACTTAGCATCTTCAAGTTCTGATTGCACTTCATGCATTGCATACGGCGATAAAACGTTCACTAAAATCGACTCGCACTTTGTCCTGGAACACGTGAATTTCTTCTCAAATAGTTCTCTGATGATAACAGATGTGCAGTCCATTGAACGGAAAGAATGGTTGTGTTTTGCAGTATGAAATGCAAACAGCCCTTCTTCAGCAGCGATACGTTTATCTTCCTCAGTTTGTAGTCCATTCCTACTTACAAAGGAAGTTATACTACTGGAAGTTCTCGCGGAAACTGCCAACATGTGTTTCTTTTTCTTAATGTGCTGTGTAATATCGGCACGTCCTCCATGTTCAATGGAAAAAACTGAACGACATAAAGTACATTCTACCTTTGTAGATGTGGTGTCGTCCTTCAAGAAAGGAAACTCTTCTTTCAGGGTTTTCGAGAAAGTACACTTTCTTTTCCCCATATTAATATGCACGTGTATCTCGAACCAAGTGAACAACAGACAATGGAGCAAGCTCGCCACGCCAAGCGTTAAAACTAACCAAACAAAAAAAGTTTACCTTGATTGCCTCACTCTCCCTTGACGCACTCTGGCGGAAACCAGAGATCATCATTTCTTTTCGCGATTGCGTTCCCTTAACCATTCGAGACCCGTCTTGACCTAAGTAAGAAAGTTTAAACGAACGAGACCAAAATGACACAAAAACAAATAAAAACTCAAAACGAAGCGAAGATAAAAGATTAGGTTATCCGTTATTGCAAGTACGGAAAAACGGGACATTTGACGTCCCGTTAATAATTTGCCGGGACAACGGGACACATAATGAAAAAAAGGGACAATCCCGTTAAAAACGGGACGTCTGGTCACCCTATCATAGAGGGAACATCGCCTGTAAGCCCTACCCTTGGACAGAAAACACGTGATGATGTAAGTATTTTGTAGTTTTAGAAATTGTTAAGATACGGTACGAATATCTGGTGTTTCACCTCTTCCTTTACTACTATTATACGGTAATAAATATAAAAAGTAACTCGATTACTCTGTCACAAAAGAGTTAATAGCTATCTTATAATAGAGGAAATTTTCGTTTATAAACGACAACACAGGGAAAAGCCTTAATACTATAAATACTCGTAGTGAATTGGGAGCGTACAAACGGTAATTCGTGGAATATCATCTCGACTTAATGTTATTTATTATTTTCCTGTTTATGAATCGGAAACACGAACTCTCGTCATTTGTATCGGAAATACGATTGTTCTGTCCTACCTCGTCCCGCCCTATTGAATAACTCTCCGTTCCCTTCCGTGTGTAAACAGGTTTTTTTTTTTACAAACTAGAACTGAATTGCTCTCTTTCAGTGTGCTTTGTAGCGTCTAATGTTATTATTACTCGCATTATTTACATACAACCTTTGACTTGCATTCTATGCAGGAAGTGAACGCCTCTTTCGCCACCGTCTTCCTCATTCTTCTCGCATCCTCTTTTATATTAGCCATCAATTTCTCGCTCAGAGCGTCTTCTTCTCTGTAGATTTTCACGGCTGCATTCAGTACTGCATACATACTGCGCCTGTGTACTTACCCTCACGATCCTTATACCACGGAGGGAGTCTCAGTAACCACCTCCGTTGCTGACCATTGACGTCCTCCAGAAGTTTCCTCCTCCACACAGTAGTTATTCCCTCCTCATTCTCCATAGTTATTAACGCGGTCAGTCCATCGTCTTCCTCAGTTGGTTTTACCATCAAGTCTTGCTCGCTATTTCAACCTCACCCATCCTCATCGGACGGCCTGCCAACCTTAACTCTCTTCTTCTTCTTCAGCACTTCTGCCCAACGTGAGCCCTGGCTTCCAACACCAATCTTCTCCAAAGTCAGCGTAACCTCTCGCATCCATTCTTCTGAGGTCTTCTAGCACATCATCCAGCCAACTTATCCTAGGTCCGCCCCTCTTTCTGCTTTTATAGACCTGCGCCCTCGAGACTTTCTTTGGCATACGCTGGTCGTTCATTCTCTCTAGGTGACCTAACCATTGTATTCGTTGACCCTTTATGAATCTTACAATACCCTCACGATTCAGTAGCTCATCTATCTCCTGGTTATTTCTTATTCTCCATTCGTTATATTCTTTAACCGGGCCATAAACACGTCTTACTATCTTTCTTTCAAACCTTCAGAGTATTACTTATTCCTTTTTTGTCAATGTTCATGGCTCGCCTCCATAAGTAACAACTGGTCTGATAAGTGACAATATTTTTATTTTTGTGTTGCGACTAATAAGTTTTCTTCTCAGTAGTCTGCTATTGGCATAATATGCCCTATTTCGTATTTGTATCCTGTCATGTATTGTCTGTTTATAGACTCGTCATTATCTATTATGTTATCCAGGTATCTTATTTACTTACTTATTTACTCCACAAAAGAGATTAACTATCATCTATGCATAAATTATATAAATTTCTTATCTTGACTCTCTTACCCTCCTCATCGCCTAATTACCTCCTCTCTTAACTCTCTTACCTTAAAGTCAACAGATTACCCTGCCAACTCTTTTTGAAGACTTCAGTCTTCAAGTCCGGCGGTTGGCTGCACTAGCCTACCTCCCGCCAGCAGACGTTGTCAACAGCTACGAGGCCCGTGAAGAGAGTGACTTTTTCTTAGACGTCAATAATGAGTAGATTCTTCGTGCTCTCCTCAACTACTTTGAGCATACTTGGATAGGCAGGGAGAATCAAAGACTTAAAAAAATATTTAAATCGGTTGTAAAGACGATTTGCCGGAAACAAACAATTCAATTGAGGGATGGTATCAGGTTCTATTTTCAGTTCTCTCCGCATTCGATCGTTTCTATCTAAATCTACCCTTCCTAGTGACTTCTTTATTTCTGTCACGTTAATCTTATCTTACCTCAGTTAACGCCCCAGTATGTAGATCGCTTTATCGACGTTCATTTTACGACGTTTCGTGCATAACAACGCTTTGTTTGCTTTCTCTGCTTCCTTAATCTTATTTCCGTAATACTCAGTATCTGTAGTAACGTAGATAATTTATCAGAGTAAACTGTTTGTCTGCGTCAAGAAAATACGGCTATTTAAAGCGTTGTTCAACTGGGGCAATCGTGAAGCTTCCGCCAATCAGTTACCGGCTGACAAACTTGTTTACGTTGCTAACAAGTTTCTGCTGACGCAGAAATGTTTTTCCACCGCGGAAATAAAAACGTGTTATCTACACAGCGGGACTGTCAGATTAGCGAAACTTTTTGAATTAAATAACATAATCATAATTGCGGTTTAATTACTCATAATATTATGTTTAATTGAAGCGGTCGTGGCGTAGTGGCTAGCGTGTGGCGCTGCTACGCTGCCGTCGCGGGTTCGATTCGCGCCGCGGCCATCTGATTTAGATATGACCGTTCCCCCTCGCAAGGCGATGGCAAACCAGCGAGAGGTATCCTGCCTAGTATAAACCCTCCCCAACTATGCCGTTCGGATCCGGCGTTAAACTGTAGGTCCCACATACCTGTGAGACACTCCGTAATACACGCACCACGGGTATATGCGGGGAGGGTACAAACTAGTCGAAAGACTGAAGGACCCAATAATAATAATAATAATAATAATAATAATAATAATGTTTAGTTAGTCAAGGACACAATTGATTTAAATTTTATTTCAAGGTTCAGTACATTTATTTGTTAAATTAAAAATCGTCGCGTCGTCTTCTTCATCTTTTTTTCTTATTCTACTACTGGCGCTACAGGCCAGTATTGGTTTTAGCCTCTTCAACGATTATCCTTCATTCAGCCCTCTCATTACATACTCTTCTCCATCTTCTTATCCACATCCTCCTCGACATCTTCGAATCACCTCTTCCTTGGGCTTCCTCTAGACCTCTGCCTATTGATCTCCATTCTAGACTTTTTTGGGAGAAATCTGTGTTGTTCCATCCTCATTGTGAGTCCTAACCTGGCTATCCTTCTACTCTTTGTAAACATTACTATATCGGTTCCGTGTGTTATATTATTTATTTCTGGATTTCTTCGTATTCTCCACAAGCCGTTGTTATTTTCCATTGGTCCAAAAATATGTTTTTAGAATCTTTCGTTCGAATATTCTTAGATACAGTTCGACGTTTTGTGTCAATACCTAAGTTCCACATGCGTGTTACGACTGGTCAAATTGTGCGTCTATATATTTATAATTTTGATGATTTGTTCAGTGATTTGACTTCATTAAGTTTGAGTGGGCGTAGTAACATCGGTTACCACTAAGGAGCCTCGCCTGGATATCACTGTTTTTGGTGTTAGTGTAGTTTATTTTTGAGCCTAGGTAGGAAAATTCACTTGCGTGTCCAGATAAATGATTTTCACGTTGTAGATGTTGTCTGTTGTACGATGCTGTTGTTATTTACATGTATTTGGTTTTATTATCATTTATTATTAGTATTCTCGCAATTCCCTCGGTATCCATATTAATTACATCTTCTTTCAAAGAGTTTTGTTTCTACTCATAATGGCTACACCATCAGCGTAAGTAAGAATGTGTATGGTTTTTGTTGCTATATGTCCATAATATCCGTCTTGTTGACTACTGCTTCTAAAACTAAGTCAAAGATTAAAGAGGACAGTGCATCTGCTTGTCTAACACCTGTGGTAATGGGAAATGTGGATGTGAACTGACTGCCAACTCTTATCGTTGCTCTGGAACCAGCCATAGTCACTTCCACGAGTTGCACCAATTTCTTTGGGATACCAGGTGATAACAGATCTACCAATGTCTTTCCTCTGTTAATACTGTTGAATTAAAACATAGACCTAAAATTAGTATATCAACTACAATCCGATAAGAATATCGTCTAATGTATGATAAAAGGGACCGGAAACGTGATGTACCTTCAGCGAAAGTGTGAATGGTTAAGGACTTGGGTTCAACATAGTTTTAAGACGTTTATGACATAAACTATTGTGTTGTGTTAGTGAAAGAGTGACTGTATGCGCACGAATCGGCAAACACACGTGTTCGAGAATAATAACATTGAAACCAACCACAGTGGCCATAATGGTGAAGAAATAGTTTATAATTTAAACTTCATTCAAACAAAATATTATAAAACCTAATTAAGGATTCGTATGGATGTAATTCATAATTCAAGCCACGTGGTATAGCATCTTCTCGAAGTTAGAACATTTCAGCACGTGGTCTGCAGTGGTTTGCGATTGCAGATGACTTATAGAAGCCAATTTGATTGCAGGATTCAGTGCGATGCGACATGACGTCATTATGCTGTATTGCATCAGTCATGCTTAATTAGAAATCAAAAACAGCCTCGATTTGGACGTCGAATCAAGAAGGCAGCGTCAAGTTCGTCAGACTGAGATCGTGCGAGCTCTTCCACAGTTGTTGGCTGCCTGGCCAATCCCAATAACATCTCGGGAACGAACCCGCGCCCATCACTCTTCAGCCCGACGGGAATTGAAAACAATTCATTTTATTAAATTTTCTAGACGACAATATTAAAAGAACATTTGAAACATATTGTTACGACGGTGCCACGGATCGTCGTATTGTACGGTGGAAACAAAATACAGACACCAATGAAGTCGCTAATTACAGACTTTAATTAGTCACAAATAACAATTTGTAATCAACAAGGTACTCTCGGACAATAATTCAAGTTAAATTAGTCCACACGCAATGGTAATTGTCAACTGTTAGAGTTCGCACTAGTTGTAACGCAGTAATCACTTTCCACTAATCAGCAATAACCACTTTATCCGCACTCTACAATAACGTAACTAATTCCTAAGCCCGCCGTAGATGTTCCACACTGCTGTCGGCATTAACAGTTTCGAAGCTACTTCAGACATTTACGTAACTGCGTCGACAGCGTCGCGTAATTGGCGTAGCAGTATTATACAGTTTTAAAGACTTTTTAATAATTGTAAAGATTCATATTCCTGAATATTATTAAAGCACTCTAATTATAGTATAATTCATATCACGTTTTGTAAATACAGTAAAAGCCAATGTTTTTCATTTTTTTAAATAGTTCAGCTACATTTTTGTAAAGAAAGTAATTTTATTTAATTCTCTATCAAATTTATTTTCTTCTACTTCTTCTCTTTTAGCACTGCAGCCCAACGCGATCTTCTCCGTTGTCTCCTAGCCGTTGCCATCTCAGCGTAACGCCTCACATACATTCTTCTGAGATCTTCCAGCACATCATCCAATCGTCATATCCTAGGTCAACCCCTCTTTCTGCTTTTATACACCTGTGCCGTCAGGATTTTCTTTGGCATACGCTGATCATCCATCCGCTCTATCTGACCTAGCCACTGTATTCGTTGAGCCTTTACGAATCTTACGATGTCCTCGTGTTTTAATAGCTCATCTGTCTCCTTGTTATTTCTTATTCTCCATTCATAGTCTTCTTCATTAACCAGGCCATAAACACGTCGTACAGTTTTTTTTTCAAACCTTCACAGTGTCTCTTGTTCCTTGTTTGCTATACATTTCTCACCTCCATAAGTAACAACCGGTCTAATAAGTGTCTTATATTTTCATTTTTTGTGTTTTACTAACGAGTTTGCTTCTATATAGTCTACTGTTAGCATAGCACGCTCTATTTCCTGTTTGAGTCTATCAGATAAATTATACTAAATAACTGAACATTTTTTGGAAGGTTTGTTTTGTAAATTATTAAATTGAAAATAACAATTAATAATTAACATTTTGTTTTATAACTTCGTTGTCAACTGTTTACGAACGTTATTTCTAATTACTTGCACATATTCGTTTTGTTTATGTATATAACAAAATATTCTGTTACACCTTAGACTATTGCAATAAAGTTTTATCAATTGATCCGCAACCCAAACTTCTCAAATTGTTTCAGATTTCCTTGCTATACAATTTATAAATTTATACATTCTTTGCATTCTGCTAGTATCACTGGATTGTTAGCGAACAAAAGAATTTTCCTGTTTTAACTGCCACTCTCGTGACTGTAAGTGTTACGTTTAGGAGTTAGAAGAGAGTTTTATCCAGTTAAATTTAGAAGAACGTATCGGTAAACAGAAGTCTCTTGTCTACAAAAAATACTGTGGAGTGTTTCGTCCCCACATTGATTCTACACCAGTATATTTCGTTCAGTCTCTTTAGCGCAAAAACAAAACATCTCTCTGGTCACATTCGAGTAACTGGTATGCTGTCATACGATTTCCTGAGACCTACAAACATGACTTGCAGCTCAGCGTTATTGTGAGGTGGTTTTTTCTGCAAACAGAATCTATTATCATCATTCGAGCGAGCTACTGCAGTTATAAACAATTCTGTTCTTCAAACTTTTGAGTTGTTTCTCTATTGTTTTCTAAAATAGTTTGTTCCTTTTTAGTACACTCTCAGAAAAATAAAAGGCTAATCTTGCTCTAATTTCTACAGTAATTATTTTTTCTTTCTTGTGTATTTTATTCCGTCCTTATTTAGCAATTTTATTTCTTGGGTTTTCTTGAAAATTAGTATTAAGTATAAAGGTTCATATATATCGATTGGCGAATACTTCCGTTTTTTCCCTGGTGCAGCTGCGGGGGCAGTTACTTTTTTTCTTTATTCAGTGCAGTGCGGTGCGTATTCTTTTATACGATAAGTTCTATCTACACTTCTATTCTCGTGAAGAAAATTCGAGAAACACGATACCTGTTCTTCTATTTCAACAAGAATCAACGTTCCCCCTTCGTGAGTTCTCCGCAGCAGTATTTTTCATCCCTCTCTTCCTATATAATTTCCAAGCAAAGAATCTTCACCCCTACGTTTACTTCGTAGGAAAAACTTGCTTGTACTACCATTATTTTTTACTTTAATTTTTTTACTGAGTTATTTTCTATACAAGTAATTTTTTTTTTTATTCTAAGCCAGTTTGTTCGCATCCCCTAGACACATTTGTGCACTGATCGCTTTCAGCGCCCTAATTTCGTTTACAGCAATTTGTATACACGCTGTCTGCTTAATCTCATAATCGTATGATTTACAGGAAGCTTCTGACGATGATCAGGGGTTGTGGCAAGCCGTGTTCCGCGTCCCGAGCTTCTTGTAGATCTCCCGCCCCAGGGACCGAAATACTCTGGATTTCTACACGCGACCTCCTCCGGCCGTGTATCGTCAATTAGACAAGTCTAACTGAGGGTGAAGCTTCGCCGGGGACGGATCCAAGATTCACGTGGCACAGACGGGTTGCGACCCGCTTATTAGGGAATTGCCCTGGAAGCGGGCACAGCGGCGGGAAAGTGTCAGTACGGTGGCATTCAGGGAACGGGAGAGACTGGAGAGACTGAAGCTTTCGCGTAGGTAACCATCGGCGCAATATACGATAGGTTTCCCTAGGCGGCGCGGCGGGTCAAACGAGGGGACAAAGCTGGTATAAACGATTGACCGTTTTGCGGGAATGTATCCGCCGGATTAAACAAGTAAAACGTTGCCATGATAATGCAAAAACCACTATAAAACAAGATATTGGCAAAATGTAGTGTTACGACGGTCTCTCGGATCGTCGTGTGGTACGGTGGAAACAAAATACAGACACCAATGAAGTCACTAATTACCAGCTTCAGTTAGCCACAGATAACAATGTAAAATCAGCAAGGTACTCTCATATAATAATTCAAGTTAAAATTGTCCACTCGCAAATAATAATGTCACCTATAAGAGTTCCGCACTAATTATAACACAGTAATCGCTTGTCCGCTGATCACTTGTTCCGTACTACAGAAATCGCCCACTGTATTTAACCTCTAACCCGGCCGCTGTTGCTTAAATAGGCCCCGCAGATGTTACGGAATAATTTTCCATCCAGGTCCAGGTGAAGCCCGAGGTACTTCACACCGGGAGACCAGGGCAGGGGAGTGTCGCCTACGTGGAGTCTATCGGGGAGCCTTCTGAATCTGGAAAAGACTACGGCCGTGATCTTGGCCGGCTTAATAGTGACCCTCCATTCCCTGCCCATTCAACTGTTGCAAATAACGGCCGTTCAGCACAACGATTGACGAAGACCACGGTATTGTTGACGACATAGGCAACTTAGGCACGTCGTTAACGTACAAAAAGAAAAACAGGGGGCCTCTGAGGGACGCTAGCCGTAATTCCTTGCCCTTTCCGAAGCAATCAAATGAATGTACCAATCCGGAAGCAGAACCTAAGTCAACTTTAAAGAAGGCCAGGATGAAGCTTCTCTGTAATTTTTTTATAACATGATATGTATATATACTGCACATGGAAATTACGTTTGAAAACTGCATCAGTTTCGGTGGTCTACTGATTGAACTCTATTCAGTACTGCCGGCTCTGTTCAGTATTCAGGTGCTATTGGAACGATGTAAAGATGTAAACTGTGATGTTTTTGCATGTTTCATTGATTACCAGAAGGCCTCTGACCGACTCCAACATCAGAAAATGATGGATATCCTGAAAAATATTGGATTAGATGGAAAAGACCTAAGGATAATAGCTATACTGTATTGGAACCAATCTGCAGTGGTTAGAGTAGATAAAGAGAAAACTGAAGAGATACAGATTCTGCGTGGAGTAAGACAAGGATGTATACTATCTCCACTTTTATTCAACATCTACTCGGAAGGCATTTTTAGAGAAGCTTTAGATGAATGTGATGTGGGAATCTCTCTGAACGCTGAAAGAAGAAATAACATATGTTATGCGGATGATACCGTCATATTCGCAGATAGCTTAGAGGGGCTGCAACAACTAATGAACAGAGTGACAGAAAGCAGCCGTAGATATGGTCTAGACATCAATGTTAATAAAACGAAGCTAATGATTGTATCTAAGAACAATTTCACAAACTGCACCCTTAATATAAACCAAAGGCCAGCTGAACGTGTAAGCAAGTTTACATATCTTGGTATTATATTCAATGAAGAATGGGACCAATCTCAAGAAATAAAGAGCAGAATTGAAGAGGCAAGAGCAGTGTACATTAGAATGAGCAGTTTATTCAAAAGTCACGATTTAACAATAAACACAAAGATGAGACTTTTACGCTGCTACGTATTCTCGGCCCTCTTCTACGGTGTAGAATCTTGGACTTTGACTGAAGCCACAACTAAAAAATTGGAGTCTTTCGAAATTTGGCTTTACCGTAGAATACTGAGCATTTCATGGACAGCACATATACGTAACTAATATTGAAGTTCTTAGAAAGATGAAGAAAGAAAGGGAAGTTATTAACAGAGTGAAGGTAAGAAAGCTTCAGTATGTGGGACATCTCACGAGAAATGAACAGAGATTTTACTTATTGCAGTCCATACTACAGGGAAAAGTACTTGGAAAGAGAGGAGTTGGGCGACCGAGAATATCGTGGCTGAGAAAGTTAAGGACCTGGTTTGGCATGAATACAACAGACATATTCCGCGCAGCAGTACAGAAAGTTAAAATAGTCTGTATGATATCCAACATCCGAAACGGATAGGAACTATGAGAAGAAGAAGGCTGATTGAGCGTTAGTGTCAAGTATATAAAATGTGAATGTGACACAGGAGTATAATGTGCATTAGGATTCTAATGCCTTAAATAAATAACTGTACACATATGTAATTAAATAACTGTACACATATGTAATTAAATAACTGTACACATATGTAATTAAATAATATAATCATCATCTTCACATCTCGGCATAGACAAGGCGCCGCCTGTTCCGCCTTCCAAATCCTCCTCGGTTTACACACATACCTGTGCCCTGTAGGTTTATACTTCCAGACTTCTTTGGCCAGTCCTAAATCTGACATTCTCTGTAAGTGTTCGTTCCACCGTTGTCTATAATCTTTCGATCTTTCATTCGAGTTAAAAATTTGTAATTCTTCTCTTGTGACCAAATTCTTTAAACGATCGAGTTTAGAACACCTTATAACTCCTTCTTAAGAACGCCATTTCCGAGGCCTGTATTTTACTTTCTTGTTTCTCGGTTGTCGTCCATAATTAACACCCATAGGACAGTACAGGGACCCCCATAATTTTGTAAAACTTTAAATCTGAATCTTGACGTACTTTGTTTCTAAAAGTACGATTAATATCCCATAGTGCGTCTGGAACTTACCAGACTTAACATCGATCGAATTCAATAAATACTGCTTCCTGTTGTTATATTATTATATTTTGCTGCTGCATTACAGTCGGGTGTTGGGGCATCAAAGGCTAAGGGAAGACAAACCTGAATAAAAATATCCGGAAGTCATGGACCGTAACGAGGCTGAAACTCAAAAGCTAACAGAGATGCTTCCAGCCTCTGCTTATACCATCCCCGGCTCTCCATCGAGCTGCGGGTCTGTTGTTTTGAACGCTGACCAGGCGCCTGACGATGCTGTGCTCAGCACTGTGCACTGTGCGCGACAGTACTAAATTTTAAACTGCCACGGCTAGCTAAACTTTCGTCGGCGCGTGATTGGTCGACTAGAGCTGTTTTCACCAGTATTCAGCGACGAAGCGAGCGACGTAATTCGGTTGGCAGCGGCCGTGCTGATCATCGCTCTCGGCGATGCGATAATGCAGGCTGTTTTAACCTTTTAGTAAAATGCAGCCCAGCTGATCGTGTTAAACAATTTCGAACAAGTTTTTGGGCAATCGTCCTGAGGCCAGGAAACGTGTGTTCTGGTCTCATTTCTATTCCATCTTCTGGCGTGGTGAGTTGATCCGGTGGCTGGGAAATAGACTTCTATTCGATCTATCATGCACGAGTGAACAGTAAAGGTCTCAGGGTCCCCGCCCATAGTCGGGAGAAATATTCATGGATGGCGACTACAACACCCGTCACCTCCGCAGTGCCATGCACCCCTAAGGCCGTCGGATCCAGCCCATGACACCAACCTATGCCTATGAAGACACATGCATTCGCAACCTCCATCAGGACCGGTAACGTCATGACTAACCTACACTGAGCAGGACCATACCAGCATCCATCACGTATATTACACGACTGAGTACTTTTACAAACCCAGGTGGGAGAATTCCAGTTTCTAATTTTCACACAATTACACCTTAATGCCTTAATGGTTTCAAGAAGAAACGGATATATATATATATATATATATATATATATGGTCTCTTAAATATGCATAGTGAGCAACATTTGGTTGAAACATGTCCTGTGTATACATCTCTGTTAATTTGTTCTTAATTGTAAAAGAACATGCATTTAAATATTGTTAATTACTTCTTATTGTTAATAGTATTGCTCATCCTGATAAATGAACATTGCTAATAATGCGAATACCTTACATATGTATGCATATCTAATTTGTCAGATTCAATTTGTTAACTGATGTTTGAGATTTTCAATATGATAATGATAATTGATATGAATTAATGAAATAATTTACTGACTGGAATGATCTTATGTAATTATGATACTTGCTATTTTTTCAATTAATTCAAGTTATTAATGAAACACTAATAAAAAAAAAACAAATTGTTATCGTTAAATTAGCGTTTTATTTGCAAGTTGTGTCACAATGGGTCCCAGCACATTTTTTGCTTCCGTCTAGGTCAAACACCTAGTTTTAAAATTTAATGTAACGGCAGTTGCAGTTACAGATGGTAACGCAGAGCTTGTTTTTTTTTAGTCAATGCAACACTGCACCGTTACAGCACGCTTGGGTTTTAGACGTGCAGTTCTACCCCTCCGCGGGTTCAGAATTATCTACTACCTAGGATTGAACAGCAGACAGTAGCAGCCGGTTCCATCGCTCAAGAGGGACAGAGAACCATAGCCGCACGGGGGGGGGGTACCCAAGCCAGACTCCACATGACTTACCCATCTATAGGGTGGGGTGGTACCCTATAATGGGAAATTAATGTACTCAGAACTATCAAATAAAACAGCCGGCCAGAGCTAATTGAATAATAATTACCTCAAATTCTAATGATAATCTGATGTATTTTTAATATACACACACACTTTGTGTTTTCTAATGGTACCTATAATCTCAATATTCTGTTGCAGTGTATTCATTTTTCATAGTCTCAAGTTATCATAGCATAAAGATTTATGATAAAGTTTTAATTACTCAAATTCTTAATTTCGATCGATTTCGGTCATAGTCCGTCGTCAGAACATATACTCTGTGCACTCGCGGTCACAATATTGTAAAACAGTTACTATCTACAAAAAACTAATTCGTAAACACTGATTAATGAACGTGAATCGTACGTTTGTGTCCAAAATTTCTCGAGTGCAAAGCGTATATGTCCTGACGATGGTCTACGACCGAAATCAATCGAATTTGAGAATATGAGTAATTAAAACTTTATTATAAATCATATGAATGGTATCTTTAGGTTATGAAAAATGAATACACCACAATAGCAGATTTACCTTAAATTCAACTTTCGTAAACGTTTGTATTGATAATTAAATATTAACGTAATTAGGGATATCGTTATTTTATTCCGACATTGTGATAAAACGTATAGTAACAACGTACGGATGGCATTTACCTTCGCTTTTGTATTGACATCGTTTGTATGCTAAACGCGGATTAAAATAACCTGTTATACTGTCGACAAAAGGAGAAAAGTTTTTGAACGCATCATTTAACGACGGTAAATAAACTGCTGACAATAATAGCGGAGGGAAAGCGTAGGCACTGTATTGATACGTTTTCATTGAAACGGATTATTGAGGAAAGAAGAAAGTTTAACTTACAAACCAGTATACGTTAGTTGACTTTGAGAAAGAGTTTGATCGCATGAATAGACACACGCCTTAGGAAATATTGTATAAAAAGTGGCAAAGTCGACGATTAATTAAAGTATAAAAATCGTATGCTTTGTAACACTGGCAAATGCTCGACACGGATTGCTTCCATCGTACTCGTTTTGTCGATACTAATTGATGACTCGTTGGGCACTTGGCGAAACATATTAATACAAAGGTTTTAAAAAAATATATAAACACTTAGTACGTTTCACAGTTTTTATTTAATTCTCACAGCCGTTTCAGCTTATTAAGCTATTGTCAAAGAGATCAGTGAATCACTAAACTAAACAAAGGTTGTTAGGGTGTTGAACATATGTTTAGGGCGTGTATCCGAACATGTGTGAGGTGTGATGGTGGAGGGGGTGGAGAAGCGTCTGTCAAAAAATTAACTAAACTAAATAACAAGTTTTAATAAAGGGGACACACAGAATTCAGTTTGTTCATTTGCTAAATAAAAAGTAACAATAATTTAACAAATGAACAAACTGAATTCTGTGTATCCCCTTTATTAAAACTTGTTTTTAGTTTAGTTAATTTTTATATTTTGCATTCAGATTATATTTAGTTTTTACAGACACTTGACCTTGCCTTAGCTTCTCCATCATCACACCCCACACATGTCCGGATACACGCCCTAAACATATGTTCACCACCCTAACATCCTTAGTTTAGTTTAGTTTGTCCACTAACATAACAATAGCTTTGACAATAGCTTAATAAGCTAAAACAGCTAATGATAATGTGATGTATTTATACTATACACGCACTTATTGTTTACCAATGGTACCTATAATCTCAATTTTCTATTGTAGTGTATTTATTGTTCATAGCCTAAAGGTGTCATGCATTTGATTTGCAATAACGTTTTACAGACACTAAAGTAAACATAAACACTCTGTAACAAAATCAGTTCTCGGGAAACTTTGGACAACGACGTACGTATCACTTTCATTAATCAATGTCTACGAATTAGTTTTTGTAAATAGTGGCTGTTTTACAATACTGGGGACCGCGAGTGTGCTGTATATGGCCTGACGATGGTCTATGACCGAAATCGATCGTGTTTAACAATGTGAGTAATTAAAACTTCATTTGAAATCATATGTATGGTACCTTTAGGCTACGAACAACAAATACACTACAATGGAAAACTGAAACAGCTGTCAGAGTTAAATAAAAACTGTGAAACTTACCAAGTGTTTATATATTTTTTTAAAAACCTTTATAATAGTTTTGTCGCTTGACGTTTCGATCCCTAGAGTCTGGCATCGTCCTCAGAAGCTAAACGACATAAAACAACTTGCAATAAACCATTATAAAACAAAATACTGGCGAAATAGTGTTACGTCGTTCTCACGGATCGTCGTGTTGTACAGCGGAAACGAAATACAGACACCAATGAAGTCACTAATTATCGGCCTCAAGTTTAATATTAGCAGGAAGTAAATCAAAAACTTTTGCTCCAAGAAATAAAACCGAGCGTCGGGACTGTGACTTAATTACTTTAGGTCTAACGAAATTACACGCAGTTACGCTTGCCAATTTATTTAGTTTGTTTACTTATTTTTGTTTTACTCTTTAGGCTATGCAGAGTAAACTTATGCACATAGCCTACATAGTATAACGGCATACTGTTGTTTTATGACGAACTGTTTCATAATTTAAATCGTTTCTTTATCGAGTCTTTAACGTGGAGATGTCCCTGGCAACTAGTGTATTGTTACGACGGTCTCACGGACAGACACCACTGAAGTCACTAATTACCAGCTTCAATTAGCCACAGATAACAATGTGAAATCAACAAGGTACTCTCATATAATAATTCAAATTAAAATTGTCCGCTTGCAAATAATAATGTCACCTATAAGAGTTCCGCACTAATTATAACACAGTAGTCACTTGTCCACTAATCACTTGTTCCGCGCTACAGAAATCGCCTACTGTAACTAACTTCTAAGTCGGCTCCTCTTGCTTAAATAGGTCCCGCAGATCTTACGGAATAATTTTGGCGCCGTGCCAGCATATTTTGCGTAGTTAGTTAACAAGTAGTCGAACAGTCTAGAGCAACAGTCGGCAGTCCTGCGCACGTCGATAAGGTTAGACGTGCCCGCGTATCAATTTGTAATTTTATTTTCTTTTGAACGAAGGAATGCACCCACATTGTAGGCCTACCTGTTTCGAAGTACAGCACTTTATTATAAAATAGTACAAGCCGTTTCAAATTTTTCTTTTTTCTAATACAATAATTGCTATAAGTTAGTTTTTCCAAGAAAAGGAACTGAAACCTTCATTTATGTTTTAAATGTGATTTTTTCAAGTTTTACATTTCTGTACACTTTACAAAAATAAATAGTGTTATTGTGGTAAATATTTTAATTTATTTGCATTAAAATGTGTTCCTGTTTTACCATTTTTTTCTTTTAAAGTTTTGTTAGTTTTAACGTGCGTGTGCACGATGACAGATTGTTATTTGTTATATTATTTTCACCTACTCCGAATGTGAAAATTTTTAACAAGTTTATATGAAAAATACTGCAATGCTTTTTTTGATTCGGTGTTCCAAGTCGCTAATTTTTGTAATTTTTCACGACAGTTTACAAATATAATACTTTTGCAAATTTATTATTAATTGCATAAATTAATTGAATTTTTAATTATATAAATTTTGCTTGTTGTCCCGCGTTTGGGCACCATATATAAATGTAATATAATACCACGCGTTGGGCATCATATACAACGTTATATATTTTATGTAAACTTATCTGCATAGATTAGTTAATTGATTTTAAATAGGTAGCCACCCCAAGTTTGGGTGGTCATATACGACTTTATATTTTCTGTGAAGTTTTGAGTGTAAATGTTAATTGTTCAAACAACTAAATTACCATGTTTACAATGATTGACGATTCTTTATCAGTTTGGGTAAATGGTTTATTATTGATGCTAAATATCTCTGCTTATAGGAACTTCATCATGTAAGGTATGATGATTAATTGTATATTATTCTAAGGAGTTTCCATAAATGTAGGGTTTTACTACAGATCTTGTTTACTGCTCCAGGACGGGCATGCCATATATGATGATACACTCTGATATCACTGAGCTTTAATACGCCCGCGTTCTGGAGCACCATATGTAAACAGGTGTTTTGGGTGAATAACAATTATGTGACTCAGACACTATTAATTTTCGTAAACAATACAAATTTATTATATGTTTTCAATGTCATTTAAATTCTGAATAAAGTTAGCGTTTCTATACAACATATTAAATACACAATGCTGTTATATTATCTCTAACGTTTATGAACATCTACAAATCAATAAAGGTTAATTAATGACCATATAAATTTCAATATATCCTACTCTATGGATTCATATTTCTCAATTTGCGTTACTTTTGAGCAATTAAATATATGTATATTCAACTCAGTGGCAAGTTCTTTTTGAGTGGCAGGACAGTGGCAACCTAATCTAATGTTACATGAATGATAATAATTTACTTGGTGCTTGTATCCAAATTGCGGTGATTAACTGCGTAGTACCTCTCATACTGCGACGAGGTCCAGGCTGAAGATACGCCAATTAAATTACACTTGACACTCCGTCACGACACTATTTGTTCCACATTTTATCCGGATACTCGCATGAACGATAATGACTAATTGCGTTAACTCGAATATTCCTTCATTGTCTAAAACACTTTTGCGTGTAGGTTCTTTGTCACTCTCGATGTACGCGTGCAATAGTTTATGCTGTGTTTAACTAGAGCGATTGTACCATTTATAATGTATTCACTATGCAAATATAATTGGTTTTATTTGCATTGCAGTGAGTTAATTCGTGGCACAATCTTACTATATCGTCTCATGTCACTTATGTCACGGTAATGTGATATTGTCAATACCTTATCACTCGCATTCGATTCATAAAAACGAGATTTTTATGATCACAAAGTCTGATCGCACTTAACTCGACATTGTCATAGTATTTAGTCACGGGTTAGTTCTACAGTTATACATAGTTTCTGATACACTCCCGAACGATCTCTCTGCTTGTATCAATACACTTTACTACAGTCCATCTGAAAGACTCTGGCTGGATTATACCGAAATAGAACTGACTGACAAAATTTAGAATACGACCGAACTGAGACTGAACTCAAATTTAAAATAGACTGAACTCTCCAAATCGACTGAACTGAGATTTTAAAATAGACTGACTGACCTCTTCTTCTCTGCGAACACCTTATTTTATTACTTCAGCAACACGACTCCCTCCACGGATATCATACCCTTACCACAATCACTGTCATGATTGGTTTCTCGCATCAGATTCTGCGAAGGCTCCTCCTAGATACTCTGGCTGGGGTCTCTAGTCTACTTCCCATTAGCTCTTCACCCTTGTCTCCATGTTGACGTCTTCTTAACACCCGCCTTTGCCGAATTCCTTGCTCCTGATAGGTCAGCCAAGACCCCTCTCTAAAAGTCTTGCTGTCTACACCACCTCCCCGTATGACGATGGACCTAATTACACGGTTGTCTGTTATGTGATTGTCTTACGTTCCCTAGTGTCCTTTCTAAGCGATTTCCTTTCCGCACATGTGTGTACCATAACCCGGGTGTGCCGAATCGCCGTATTGTCCTCGACTTCCCTTGTTACGTTCACACGCTGATGGTGGTCATCTTCCAGGAACTAACATCTGTTCTGCAGCCCTACAAGATGCTCCGTATGTCGTGCCAGTAAGAAAGTTGCCCGCTGGGCGGCTATGTATGTTCTTTTGTTCATAATTGCATCCGCTCTTAGACTGCTTTTGTGGAAAATGTTATGTCCATGTGCAGCCGCTAACTCACACGTGTATGTCGAAAATGTTGGCGTCCCCTTAGTACACGCTTTGTCGGTAATTGTGACGAACTGACACCGTCTTTTGTTTCTTTGTTATTGTCGCCACTTGCGCTTATGTCGTTCATCCACGTCCAACATCTGTTGTGTGCCAAGGCGTTGTCTTTCTTAAGTCATTGTCTAACGGCGGCCGTTTGGCTATACCATGCATCACTCTTGACAGTTGACGCCCGCTACAGTGCCGTTTACTCAAAAAAAAATTCTCTACCGTAATTGCTTTACAAGTTAATGTTTGTAACGTCCAGCTATTGACTACTGACGTCCAACGTTCAGCTCCGCACCTTTCTATTTTCCATTGACGGGATGGGAGGGGTGCGCCCACGAAACTGATCCTCAGTTGTTTATGCGCCACCATAAATTCAAGGGTTGTCTATGACTGGTCTAGAGAGTACTGGACACAAGCCGAGAAACGTGTTGGACTTTCACCTGCCGACTTTTCCACAGCGTTACGTAATTTCGTAGCAATAGACTACATATTTACGATTAAAAGTCATAACAATATGCCCCTAAGTCTTACAAACATTAGGAAAAACATGTAAGAATAGACACATAAGACTAAAACTACACAATTATGTAAAATGAAATAAATCTTTCTTACATTATTTTACTTTTTATTCTTTTTAGTAGTTTTAGTCTTATATTTCTATACTCATACGTTTTTCCTCATTTTTGTAAGACTCGTATTGTTATAAAAAGACTTTAATCGTAATTATGTATTTTTGCCGATATTTGGTTTTATAATGTTTTACTGTAAGCTGTTTTATTACGTTGTTTAGCTTCTGAGGGATCGAAACGTCAACGTCACAGATAATAAGAAATATATGTGCATAGTAGTGAAACAGAGCTCGAGAATGAGGAAAAATGTTACATTGTAGTGATTACAATTATAGATCAGCGAGGAACAATACTAAATAAGACAAGCCAAATATGTCCTAACGCTGACGATGTTGTGACAATACCCGGAGCAAGACAAGGGCTAGTTGAGGTATACAAAGAGCTGAAGCAAAAATCCGCTGGAATGGGACTAAATGTAAATATCAGGAAAACTAAATACATGGTGATTTCTGCATCAGAAAGGAGAAGAAATCTATATCATTTACTCATAGAGGATAATTCATTTGATGCAGTTAATACGTTCAGATACCTGGGTAACATGATAGATAATGAACGGTCCATAAACACGACAATGCATGACAGGATAGAAATGGGAAATAGGGCATATTATGCCAACAGCAGACTATTGAGAAGTAAACTCATCAGTCGCAACACAAAAATTAAAATATATAAGACATTTATCAGACTGATTGTTGCGTATGGAGTTGAGCCATGGACACTTCAAACACGTACCCAAACATTCTCATTGACGATAATTTAAATATTATAATAAAAAATAGGTGTCATTGACTTTTTTTTTTTTTTTTTTTTTTTTTTTTATCGGCCATCTAAGGAGCTCATGCCAATTTCAATCTTTACTTTTTCTTCTTTTCTTTTTTCCAATATTCTTTAATCTTCTCACTGTGTCTCTTCTTCCTGTATTCAGTCCACTTTGAACCTGCGTTTTTACCTCTCCTACCCTGGACTCTATTATTTTTTTCTAAATCCTTTTGGACTTCTTTAATCCAACTTGATGCTGACTTCTTCCCCCACAGATATCTGAAGATTTGTTTGGTCAACCTATTGTCGTCCATTCTATATAAATGTCCAAAAAATAATAGTCTTCTTTTTCTCATTGTTTCTGTTATATTTTCTATACTTTGATATAATATTATTTCATCATTACTTCTTAATTTTCAACCTTCTGAAGTTTTTTGTGGGCCTAATATTTTCCTAATAATTCGTCTTTCCAATATTTCTAGTTTGTGTAAATTATAATTCAGTGCTAGACATTCACTTGCATATAGGAATTCTGGCTTCACTACTGCACTGTAATGCCTTATTTTCGCATTTTTAGATACTGTATGCACTTTTTATTGTAAATATCTTTAGTTATACCATATGCCCTTTCCATCTTATGAATCCTTTCTTCTATAGCAGATTTATCGAAGCCATTCTCTTGAATTCTCCTAGATACTTAAATTTTCGAACCCTCTCTATTCGACCAAGAATTTTGGCGCGTTTTTAATGTTTGTGAGAAATTTGTTTTTTTTTCTGCAGAAATTCTTAAGCCTGTTCTACTGGCTATGTCCTCTAAAAAATTAACTTGTGTTACTGCAGATGTAAGATGTTCAGAAAGTATAGCAAAGTCATCTGCAAATGCCAAACAGTTTATTTCAATACGTTTGTTCCTTTTTCCCAATTTAATTGTTTTTATGAATTAACAATTGGAAAGTTGCGTAAATATATTAGGCTAGTGATGAACATATACAAGAAAAGGATTTCAAAATTATTCAGCTCGAACTCTCAGCATGTGAGTACATTTTCTTTTATTATAAATAAAATTATTTTTAATATGTACGTTATCCTTATAATAGTATTTAAACGTTTAGAATATGCTCACATTCTGTAAAATATTACACTTTGATTAAACCACACATATTTGTGGCAGTGGAGAAATTTTGGGCAGCTATGTGAGGAAAAGAGGTTTGATTGACCTGGCAACACTGCTTTTACTTCCATGTTCCATAAGGAAATGGAAGAATGGTGATGGCAAAAAAAATCGTGTTCGAGGTAAGGTCTTATTCTGATTGTACTACCCTCAAAACATGAAGAAAAGTCATTTTTCTAAAAGTGTCTGTGTGTGTATGTGTAAAATTTTTTCTATGGCAACAATAACTGCGGCAAATTCAAACAGAATCAAATAATTTTGTTCATATGTGCCTGCGTTGTTGAGGACTCAAGCTCTATTGATTTTGGTGAAGATCGGTTAAGGGGAAGGGGTAGTTTACCTGCAACGTTTTATGTTTTAACAAGAGTAAAGTACTTAATTTTGATAAATAAAGTATCCTGAAAATTAGGTCATAATAATCCACTGTAGAACAGTAGATAAAATATCTATAAATGAAAAGGGTAGTTGAAGAGTGAGGGGGTAATTTTCTATAAATGAAAATGATAGTTGAAGGGGAAGGGGATAATTTTTTATATGTGTACTACGTTATCGGCAACAAAGAATTAGTTTGTTGTTAAAATTCCTTCCCGGGCTGTTTGGCCGTGGTCCAATGTTTTCTGTAAAACCAAACGTTTCGGCAGTGCCATCGACTGCCATCATTAGTGAAAATCGAGTGCGCTAACGTGAAGTGGTATACGTTAGTGACCACAGTACTGTGGTTAAGGCTGAAGAAAGAAGTAGTTTCTATGGAAATATTTCATTTCGAAAATGATTTTAAATATAAACCTTAGAACATGGAAGTCATGTATGGTTTTGTTACACATTCGATCAGTTTACTGCCCCAAGTGTACCATAGTGGAACATATTCGTTACTTGGTGAGGTTGCAATCAGTTCAACGACTTGTTTGTTGTGAGAATCCGTTATCAGACGCACGCTGTACGAAGCACGATTTCTTCAAGTGTTTACGAGGCTACTTGCCGTATTGATCGGTCACACGTTCCAATGCCTCACCTCACCAACGCGTAGGCCTAACTCCCATAAATAACTAACACCCACCGTCAGTATATTTTAAATCTGTTATGTGCGTATTTCCTGAGTATGCATAATTATGTAAGAACGTTCTATCAATTACACACACACACACACACACACACACATGTATATATTATATATAATTATATTGATTCATAATATATAATCAATTTGTTATTTGAACTTGCCAATCAACAAGTTCAAATAAGAACATATAATATAATAATAAGTTAAATCAATATATAATGAACTTGTTACTTAAACATTAATAATACATAATATATTATATTGTACAAACAAGAATATATTTATTATTATTTTTACGATGTTTCGACATTTTTTTACTAACATCTTCAGAAATATAACGAACAAATAAATAGTTAAATCGTCATCATCATCTTCTTTTTCAAGTATTAAACCAAGGATGATTTGTTCCGGTCTCAAATAGGCAAAGATTAGAGCTGGTCACTCCAGCGCTTCCTCGGACGTCCCACACCTCTCCTTCCCCTCGGCTTATAGTTCCATAGTTGTTTGGGGATGCGGCAGTCATCCATTCGGCAAAGATGTTCCCACCAATTCAGCCGATACTGGGCTATCCTGTCGAGTATACTCATAATATTCAGTTCCTGCCCCATATCAGTGCTTCTTCTATGATCGTGGAGAGTATACCCTGCCACGTGCCTGAGAAATCTCATTTCGGCCGCTTGGATGCGACTGGCCTGTCCTTTCGTTAAAGTCCAATTCTCAGACGCATAAAGAAGTCTGGGAAGAGCCATCACCTTATAGAATTTTAGGCGTGTTCCTTTACTTGCTGACTTAAGGGTTCTCCTAATGGTCCCGTACATAAGTTTGAACTTATGCAACTTACTCACAACGTCGTTGCTTGCATTATAAGACATATTGTAGCCCAGGTATTCAAAATTGCTAACTTGTTCTAGGACAGTACCATCTATAACAATTTTTGCCCTTACGGGATCAGTTCCAAGAAAAGCCATCACCTTGGTCATAATTGTTAAATAGTTAAATAAATTTGAAATTTGAAACCCCATATTTCCTAAAAAATTGTATAATATATACCTAACGCTATAAAATAAATAAATATTTCAAATTTATGTAACTATTTATTTATACATAGACCCCTACTATACATTATAAATAGTATATTATTTATACATACATAATTAATATCGAAAAAAATATCCTGTTATGTGTTTGTAACACGCGCACGGGTGGCCGCGACTTGCTTGTGATGACAATGAAACTCAACGCAAGATTCTTTTCTCCACATATAAGTGTCTGCCCACCGTAAATTATTGTCCCCAAAACGTGGGGCTTCAGCTTATACACCAAGAGTACTCGTAAACGAATAAACGAATTTACTTAATGTAACCGTATTTTCAAATTAGCTAAAGCGTTTAGGAAACGAAAGACGATCACATAATCATCAAAAACAATTAATGCAGGCTCCAAAGATCCACGTTTCAGTTACAGCAAGTCTGTTCGAATTGCAACATGAAAATTTCTGTCCAAACTATAGCTATTTGTATGAAGACTGTAATGTGATTATTATTTCGAGATTTTTTTTTGAAATTTTGAGTATTGCGAGAGAAATACACCAGCAATTAGAGCCAGTCAAAAGTGACACATGTTAGCTTTGTTCGAGGGTGGGCGACGAAAGGGGACAAACCTTTCCTTTCCATTAAAACGTCGTAAAAACCATTTACGAACAATGAGCAGTACGGCACACGTTGCAACGAACTGGACCATGCGTGGGAACGCTTGACTCCACAATTAGAACAAAGGAAGACTACCCTTACATCTGTCCAGTAACGAGAAAATTACAGAGCCAACGGCGAGAGTATTGTTCGAAACCATGTGTGCGACTTCTAGTAAGACAATAGTTGATGCACAGACAATGGGACAGGCGACTGAGTGACGCTTGTGGAGAGCACAGATGGTATGCCACCCGTAAGTTACCGAAGGAAGTCGTTAGTGTCTCAACAATAAGGGAATTCGACACGCTACACCAAAAGTAGCAGATATGATTTCAAAAACAAAGCCGTAACACTGATTCCAGGAACAGGGCAACGGACGTAAGACAGCGACTCGTCGAGTCCACGTGGACTGCGTCAAACTCAAGTTGAGAAAGCCAACCAGCCAATGAGGAACGAGAATTCCGAAGGGAACTACTGAAGGGGATGGTACTGACAGGAGCCGGAGACCAGAGAGCAAATCTCGTGTAAGAACATCCCTCTCCAAACGGCACTGGGTGGAGAATTCGCCAGAAATACAGACTGGAGACGAGAGGACACAGGGAGGTCCATGAAACAAGCCTATCAGAAATGATTTGGTGGGAAGTTGGAGCGATCATCGGAGTTACAAGAGTGGGAATATCGAAAGAAATAAAAACTGTATACGCTAGGGGACGCGCTCTCAGTGCATTCAAATTTTTAACTCAAGTTTACTCGACTTTTATCTCAGTGCATTCAAATTTTTAACTCAGTTTACTCGACTTTTATCTCAGTGCATTCAAATTTTTAACTCAGTTTTATTCCAAAGTTTATCTCAGTTTTATAAAAGTAATAGCTCAGTTTATAAAAACTTAGCGTCGTATATCAGTTATACCGTATTTCAGTAGAGACGATAAAGGCTTTGTTCAGACTAAATAGAAGTGCGTAAATAAGACTTAGAACGCCTAAACGGGACGGTAGTGTTCGCGATGACGCGCGAATAACGATCTTTATAAATTATATGTAATACATTGTCATAAAGGTGATAGCATTTTGCAGTGACATTCTTGAACCATTACATAAAAGTAGTGATAATACACTGTTTCGTAATTGAGTCAAGTAATAGCAGTGTGAATAATTGCCTAATGAACTTGAAAACAATCTAGGCGCCGCAAGAGAGTAAACGTGCAAGATGAAAAACTATTAGGTGCATAACGGTATCAAACTGTGTACCGCGTCAATAGACTCACGCGAATATGCATAGTCGACAGATTCCAAGTGCAATGCCGCAACTTATATTGTGGTAATCTCGAAACTCAAAGTGACTGTCGCGGAGTGCGGACGGTTGTTCTCGAACGATGTACATATAGAAATCGGAAGTGTCAATCACGAGTGCTATATGGATTAACATCAACCATCAACGAAAGGACCCGCATGAATACACCATGGGAGCGATACATCACGACAGAACGAGTAACGTACAAAATTAATCTCTTATTATAATTATTAATTTACCAAATACCACTGACCTGACACTTAGAACCAAACCACCTGAGAATTTTATAAATATGAGCCAGATAGATACGAATCCATAGGTAGGGATCATTATGTTATAAAATATTGTACATGTATTCTTGTTAATATATGTTTATTGTAACTATGTATGTGTTTGATATGTCTGTTGCAGGAACAGGATTTTAACTATGTATATGTTTAATATGTGTATTGTTAGTATATGAGTATTTCACGTATATAAATGTTTAATGTGTCTTGACGTAAAACTACTTAATACAGATTTTGAGCACACCACATTATTAGCTAGTAACGTCACTACGCACGAATAAGTGCTTATACTTGATTGTTCTTTTAATTATTTTAATTTTGTTCTTTCAATTATTTAAATGTGGTATAGAATTTATTGTCTTTTAGAAGATTTGTAAGTGCTCTTATTATATGATTATGTTATGACATGAATAAGGATGAGATACGATATTTTAATAAACGTACTTTAGAATGGATTCGTTCGTACTCTATTGATTTGTGTAAGACCTGACTCACAACTTAACTTCTCACTAAACAGGATCTATAATTCATGATTCAATTCAATATAATTATCAATTACATTACTTACAAGGATACTCAGACTAGAAGCTTAGTTGACAGTTAAAGTCAGAATCAATTTCATGTTTAACAAGTTTGATTGTGGATTATAAATTAACTCTAATTTAACTCATGCAACTATTGAAAGGAATACATTTAATTAACGTAGTATATGGCTGCCCAACGCATGGCATTAATAACATTGTATATGGCTCCCAAAGTACGTGGGGCACAACAAATTTAATTAGAGTCAAATTTGTTATCATTGTATATGGCGCTACAACAACGTGGGGTTATATAAAGTAAAGATACGATAAAGTTCGTACCGATATCACCTTCATAAACACAAACTCAGTTTATAATTGAATTAATAAATTATGCAATAAATTTGCATAATAAATAATAACATTGTATATGACCTTCCAAACTTGGGGTTAGATACACTTTAATCACGACCTAATTAAAAAGATAATTGAATTAATTTATGCAATAAAATTAATACAATGAAATAACATTGTATATATAAAAGCAATAAAATCAACTTATCATTAACTCTAATTTATAATTGAATTAATTAATTGCAATAAAATTTATTATCTATGCTATTAATTATCTATGCAATAAAATTGGCATAGATAATTAACATTGTAAGACAAAAACTATAGCATTTATGGTGTTTCACCAGTATTGAAATATTTATAGTACAATCTAAACAGGATTTATTTTGTTTGCTTGAACGTTTTTCGTATGCACCTGGCCAGACAATGTCTCAGTACCCAATTTACTTCTGATTTTGTTTTTATTAATATCGATTGCACTAAAAATCCTTTCAACACACCCACTACGATGTGGTAAAGTAAATAGATGAACCACAAAATTATTTAAAGTTGGAAAAGCCTCAGTATCGTTGGCATTCTTTGTATTTTTAACGTCTCTCTAATAGCTTAATAAACTTTCATCTGTACCAGTGTTAATATTTGTATTCCTAATAACTCTCTATTCCCTGTCTAGGTTTACCATGTTTATTTCAATACTTTTCACAAAGGCTGCTGCTGCTGCTGCTGCTGAAGCGCGTGACTGATGTCTTTAATTTTTTTTCCTATCTAGAACACAGTAACAGTAACACGGTCACTGTTAAAAGGAAACCGGCTGTTTTGGTGTGCACATTCAACATAAAAGTTTATGCAGTTTTCTCTGAAATTTTCTATTTCCTCAAGCTTTTTACTTTCCAAAATCACAGTGCTGTTATAGCACCTACATAAATATTTTGTGTTTTGTAATCTTTGCAGGATTTCTGTACTGCAGTTTGGTCACATCTGCATCATTTTAAATTTTAATTATTTGAAATCGCCACCAATTCGCCACATTTACACAAATCCCCACCATTTCCCCTCTTACCAATTTGAGGCTTCAAATTTCGCCAGTGTGAGGAAAAATCCCCACACCTGGCAACCCTGCAGTAACAGGAAAGTGAGCTGTAAGCTGTGACGTGCTCGCTCCACCACTGGATTGTTTAATAAACAAACTTGTTTACTCACAGTGTATGGCCTTGCATGACTACTGCTATCCGATCGGTAGTTTTAATAGATCCCTGTTCCAGACCACAGAGATTATCGAACAAAAAAGCCTTATTTTACTGCCCTTAACCCTTTCGGTCACTGTGTCCTATATCTAGGACACCATATTTAATGCAATATTCTGCCTATCAAAGACTGCAGTCAGAGCTGCATCTCAAACTGTATACGATTTTTAATAGCTTTCTCTATTTATTAACCATGCAGTCTATCCTTAAATTTATGAACTATTTGGAGGAAATTAAAGCACAGCTGTTCATTTGCTTTTGGAATCACACAAACTCTGACTCGTATGATGTTTATAATGACATACCATCATATTTCAGAGTGATTAAAAAATACTCAACAAAAATGCTTTAAAAATTGCGTCCTAGATATAGAACACCGTGACTGTAGGACATTGCCCAGCTGTAGTGACTACGTGATTATATATTATGTGAAGTTCTGTTACTATTATTTTATCACTGGTTGATAAAGTATTATTTAGATGCATTAGTTTATAATCAGCTGACTATTGTTTGGGTGGGCGAAACGTCGCATTTATGTGATGGCAAAAGCCGCCGGTCAGTTAAATTCAAATTCAAATGTTTACAATTTATCACTGCCATCTTTTAAAGATGTAGATAGGTACTTAGAAGAACCTAAACGTTTCCCTAAACTGATTAAAACTTGTTTCGGCTCCATGTGGACAGTGGTGATTTCGATGGCAAAGTGGGGAAATTTTGGGTAGCCATGTGGGGAAAAGAGGACTGATTGACCTGGCAACACTGTGTTACTGAATGAGACGTCCTTGTTCTCACTCCGCATCTGCCGCACATCGCGAGACTGCAACTTCAAGACGAATCCGCACTCTCCGCCCGCCGCTTAGGGAACCTTCTCGTCTCCACCTATGTGGTGCCGATGGTTACCTACGCGATTCCCATAAGCGAAAGCTTCAGTCTCTCCTGGACCGAGGATTGCGATGGGCATGCAAAGCCCACTACCTGACGACTCCTTACGTGTTCGTTCCCTGAACGCCGCTATACGGACACTGTACCGGAAATTCTATCGCCGCACCGCCCGCTTTCAGGGCAATCATCTCATTAGCGCCCTCAGTCGTTACCAATCTGTGCCAGATGAATCTTGGACCCGGCCTCGGCGAACACTCACCCTCAATTAATTAATTAATTGAAAACCCATGGCCGGTAGCAGGCCACACCCTAAGCATCCAGCACCATATGTGGTCCCTGCGGCCGGAGCTCTATTTGAAGATCGGGAGGCAGTACACGAGCGGGAGACGGGCATGCCCTTCGTCTCCCACAGCCCTCTCTGGCTCTCTCCGAATCCTCAGCAGCAATGACTGTTACGCTGGCTTCTGGCTTGACTCTCAACAGGATCTACACTGCCAGTCTACGTCGTATCATGACTTAATCACATAGTCGCGTGGCGTGGCTACATAACACCCGTTGCCGGTTGTGAAGGCCTAAAAGTTAACCTAAAAATTAATTCGAATTTTTTCTAGCAGTGTTTTGTTTTTGTTTTTGTTTTTTTGAGACAAAATATTCTTTTTAGAGCCAATATTTTTTAGACTATTTTCTATCATCGCGGGCAGAAGAAGAGGGTCCCGGTTCAACGGGATCTGACTCCCATTATACTTACACAGAATAAATCAGAACACAAATAATCGAATTAAAAATAATAAAGGCAAACAGAGAAACACATGACTAAACGAACATAGCTGCTAACTGAAGGTTTTGCCGGTTTATACAGCGGCAACACATTGGGTGGACGAATGTGTCCCCCCTCCACAGTTACACAGTGATAACTACTACGAAGTCAATGACCGTACACAGTAAAACATTGCCAATGTCTGAGCAGGCAACAAGACGGCGCAAGTGCCGAGCAGTTCGAAAGCAATGCTACATTTTTCTTCAAGTCTCCCTACTAATATTGTTCGGATTGCAAATTATTCAATAACTAAAGTATTTATTCTGTGATATAATTAATATTATTTTCTCTTATTTCCTGGACCGTTGCCGCCAGCAACAGCGGTTACATAGACGCCACGCTACTGTAAAAGCACATCCGATCCTGCTGACTGCTGGTCCCGCCCGACTGAAACCCTACAGAACAACAGAACTCCGCTTAATTTACCGTCGCCCCCCCCCCCGAAACAAAACCAGTAATACTGCTCTGTATTCCATAAATAAACATTTCCCAGCCCTTGATTCCTTCCTGCATGGATTCCATTGGAAATATGCCAAGACGCCCAAAACCCGTGCCTCCCCCATTCCATCGCAGCTTCCATCAATAGAGCCACCAGGAACCGCATACGCAAACGAACCACCCATGAGAAACAGAAGCAGATAAACAACTAAGTGTAATAACTACACACTAAATGAGTTCCTTGACGCTAACCTCCACCTCTAGCCTCGGCCTTCTAGTTTGGCACACGTTCATGCCACTAACGTTGACACACATCAGTGGGGTATCTAGAATTTGGTCCGGTCGAGTCGGCTTCAGACAAAAGGGTAAACAAGTTAAGACTGATCAACATTACTATCTTTAAAGTGGATGAAAAACGTGTGATAACATCGTGAAATCAATCCCATTAAACTGTAATAGCACAATAAAAATACGCGTTACTGAAAGATTGTTTAGAAGATATTTATTGACTGAACTGATTTTCCTATATTTAATATTTGAAACCTGTTTATTTATTCACAAAATAGTTAATAATATATTAGCGTACAAAGTGAAAAAAAAATACCCTAAAAATTAAGAGATTAACAAAATTCGTCAACTTTTTTCGACTCTCTGTGGGGGGGGGGTTCAGTCACGTTCGTCCCTCACCCCTGCAAATACGTCCCTGGTACGAAATAACTTGTATAAACGAATACGTCCATGCCAGTTACCCCCATGCCAATTCGGCTGCCCACACTACATTCACGTACAACCACACAAGAACTTCACTAATATCTACTTACTTGGTGCTTCCACCTTCTCAGCCACTGGCGTACGTCTCCTAAATCCGGCTGAAGGGGGCTTGTCCCTAGACTTGAACAAGCCTAAAGAAACTCGAAAAAATACAGTGCGGTAGTTTCTGCACAGTGGAATGAAAAGGAGCATAGAAGTTTCACACGAGACGGACACTGTAAAGGGCGGATGCCGTGCCAACGTCGTAATAAATGACTTACGGTAAGCATTCACAACTTTAACGGTACATTTTTTATTATGTCGGTATAATAATTAATATATACATATACAGTCGAACTCGCGAGCAGCGAGCTCCCTTATAACGAGAACTCAGATGTAACGAGCAAAAGTACGAGATTTGTTTGGTTTTGTATCTTCGTAATGATAACTAAACTCGCTTTTAACGAGTAGTTAAGCATTAGAGACTTGGTTATAACGATCATTTTATCACAGGCTTCTTCATGGATTGAGGTCCTAACAAAATTTCGTTACAATACAGCGTCTTAAACAATCGAATCGTTTAAAATCATTAACGCAATTTAGTGAAACTAATAATGTAAGTCATGAATTTCTAGAATATTTAAATAAATTACAAAACTGTTTTGACATCTACAGATACAAAATTACTAAACAAACAAAAATAGATGACTTTTTTAAGGTCAATTAAATTCTGTATACGAAATATAATTTTACGATTCCATTTAGAACAAAGAAAAAAAAAGACAAATAAATTACAGTGAATTTCCTTGTAATGTAAAAATAAATACTGCGCATGTGGTATGGAAATTTTTCCGTTTTGTCAGACAGCCGGCTGATTTTCGTATGTTTTTACCACACATTTACTTTTACTAAATTTCGCGAATGTTCGGCAAAGACTGTTAGCGTCTAAAAAATGTTTAAAGTCTAAATTTAACTTTTAAGCGTAGAATGAACAATACGCCATACTTTTATTGTGTAAAGCCTCTTCTATAGTCGACTGTTTTTGCTGGTGTTCGATAACCACGGTTCGATTTAGGCTTGCGAGTCGTTAACTCGGATGTAGCGAGCACCCGGTTTTAACAAGCACATTTGTCCGGTCCCTTGAATCCCGTTATAAGCAAGTTTCACTATACATATATGAAAGATATTATTAAAGATTGTATATTTACATAAAATCTTCACTGTGATTCACCGTATTCCGTTCAATCTTTTCACTGCAATTCTTCCCTGCTGTATTCTCCTCGTGTCTTTACCGTCCTTGTCTATTATCACTTCAACACAGTTGTACTCACTTCTTCTTCTTCTTCCTCTTCTTCACTACAGGCTAACGTCAGCCCTGGGTTCCAACGCCAATCTTCTCTAAAGTCTCTTGTTCTTTGCCATCTCAGTGTAACTCCTCACATCCATTCTTCTTAGATCTTCTAGCACATCGTCCAAGCATCTTATCCTAGGTCGGTCCCTCTTTCTGCTTTTATAGGCCCGCGCCCTCAGAATTTTCTTTGGCATACGCTGATCATCCAACCGCTCTAGATGACAACCATTGTATTCGTTGAGCCTTTACGAATCTTACAATGTCTTCGTGGTTCAATAGCTCATCTATCTCCTGGTTATTTCTAATTCTCCATTCGTCATCTTCTTTAACCGACCCACAAACACGTTTTAGGATCTTTCTTTCAAACTTTCTTAGTGTTTCTTGTTCCTTTTTGTCAGCGTCCATGTAACGCCTCCATAAGTAACAACCGGTCTGATAAGTGTCTTGTATATTTTTATATTTGTGTTACGACTAATGAGTTTGGTTCTCAATAGTCTGCTATTACCATAGTAGGCCTATGTCCTATTGCATCCTGTCACGTATTGTCGTGTTTATGGACCCTTCATTATCTATTATGTTACTCAGGTATCTAAACGCATTAACTGCATCAAATGAATTATCCTCTACGCATAAATTGTATAGATTTCTTCTCCTTTCTGATGCAGAATCAGCATGTATTTATTTTGTTGATATTTACATTGTATCCCGTTCCAGCGGATTGTTGGTTTAGCTCTTTGTATACCTCAACTAGCCGCTGTCTTGATCTGGCTATTATCACAACATCGTCAGCGTAAAAGCGAAATCTACTCTACATTTATTAGTGAAGCTGTAAAACAATTTGTATAGGTTTCTCCCGTAACACCGTTATCAGTTAAAATAATGTTGTATTATTCATTTAGGCTTACTTATTAAAGTAAATAGAGTAATCATTAATTTGGTTTTCCAAGATAAGGTCGCGGGGCGCCAGTTGGAAATACTTCATATGATACACATAAGTCTACATTATTTCTCACACAGTTTTTGAATTGACACAACTGTGAATGTAAATTTATGTAAATGTAAAATCACACTTGTGGTAATTAATATTGTTATTGTTTTGCTCTTAAATACAAAATTTATCGATCTCTCACATGTATGTGTGTAATTGAATCTTATTTATGACTCTGATGATCTATGCTCACGTGTTGGAACACAGTTTATATGCTGAATTTTATATAAATTCATGTGCAATAGATAATAAGTATTTACTTGTTTTAATTGATTCTTTTCATGCTGTGTGTGAGGCAACCGTTTAACATTATGTATAACTATTCTGATTCTCATCAACACATACGTGATATCATTTAATAGATTACCGTTATCAATTCATTTAATTTACTTGAACACATGAAACTCTTAAAATCTATTTGTATGCCTTCAAACTTTAGGTTAATATTTGGGTTGCATTGGTAATAATGAATGCATATTATGATCAATTAAAATACTAGTTTAATTTATCACTCATAACATATTATAATAGTACATAGGTTACGTCGCTCTACCTGAAATACATACATATTTTATAATAACAACTACGTGTCTCAATATATGCTGAAAAACAAAGAAAACATACATACATATATAAATCAAATAATATTACAATTCAATATTCTACTTATTTAATGCGTTCATTAAATCCCAAATAAGCTTTGTTAATACATTCATAAATTACTTTATTCAGATTTATTCATAACTTTCTTAATAATTTTCTCAGGTGTGAATTCTTTGAAAGAAACCAGGTCAGTAGAAGTTACTAATTAGAAATAATTATAATAATGGTTACTTGGTTATTGAATATCCATTAGTTGTTGTTGAAGTCGAGTTCCAGAGATGAAGATGGCTCGTAGACACATTCCGTCGGATGCTGCTTTATCACAACCACTTAACACTTATTCTTCCGATCACTCGCGTAGGCGTTTGTATATGTGAATAATTGAAGTTCAGTGTTCATTCAAATGTTTCATCTTACTGTGTATGCTGTGAGTACGTTTTAATGTTAATATGCAAGTCTAGTCCCATCTGTCGCTGCTTCATTAAACATTGGTATAATTTATTAATTTGTTTAATATTTCGTGTTCATTATGTTGTTGATAATGTGTCGTACCCAATATTAAGTTCAAATAATTTGTATATCGTTAAGTGATGCTGTCTGTTGGTGTAACGGTCTGATTGTTCACTTGGTGTAATTTTTACTAAGTCCGTTACTTCGCACACCGGTAAAGTATCACTACCGCGATATGAATGTATTATTAAGTCTTTTAAGTTACTTGTTACCGATCTAACTTCCGAACTCGAGTTAGCATTCCGCCGTTTAATGTACTCTTCTGAACTTTGAATAATTACTAACTCCGAATGATTTGAGTAAACAATTGAAAGTTTATGATATACCGTCTCTCGCACTTGAAGTTAAACTACTTGATATTTTGAATGTAAACTGTCTGAAAATTCTGACTGTACAACTTTAGTATAACTGTTTCAAAAATTGAGTGTAGACTGTCCCTCCGTCTTCCTGGACTGCTAGTTTTATTAATTCGTCCCTACTCAAAATTTTGTCTCTGGCGCGCTTCACGCCTACTTCATTTCGAGATTGGTCAGTTTTTGATTTTCTTGGAAAATACTGTCCCACTATGTCAAAATTCTACGTCATAGTTCTCCCGATAGGTTCTTCGTTTCAGTTGCTATGGAAACACTCCTCACCACAAGTTTCTCGCTGGCTGAGGGCTTCTGATAGGTCCTTAGGTCTCCCCGATTTCTGCCCTGACGATCGTTGACCCGCTTCGAAGAAACTACGGCTATTAAACACTTGTCTATCAGCCTATTGTCTGAGTAAACTCTGCGTTTCTATAGATTCCCATTATCTGTACTTACAGTCTCCCTGGCGTATTGTTCTATGCTCTAACCCCTTTTTTCTGGCTATTACTAATTTCGAACATCTGCTGGTCGTTGAAGTCACCCCAACTTTCCCTTCGTAAATTCTTGTCTGTCAATTAGACGATGACTCCAGCTGCGTAACATGACTTTAGTCTTTGTCAAGCCTATCTTACAGTATTGTTTCTTAAGGTTCAGTGTATCCGTTCCATTATAGTATGTAGTTTCACTCGTTTTTGTCGCTTATCGTCTACTGACGTAACATGGTCAACACCTGCTACAATTCTCGGTACGGGTGTGAATGTCCTTACTTACTTTGTTACAGCTGCGGAGAGCAATAATTCTGGACGAAACTTTCCCTGTCATCATACGCCACTATTTCTATAGTTGGATGACCTTAATGTGTTTCTATTGTCATGTCAGCGACGCCTCACTGACAGCTTCTCATTACTCCTTATTTATTGCTCCAACTATAAGTTGTTGGCACTGCCTCGTGTGAACGTACTCTGCCGAGGTGAAAATTTAAAAATTTTTAAATTTTCTGCTCGTTACAGTGTCCTCAATTTCGATTTGACGATGTGACTTCAGGGAACAACTCAAATCTAAATTCTGCGCCCTGTACGTCGCCTCGCCGTGTTCATCTTCTTCAGGGGAAGGTATACACAATAACCTACTTTCAAAAGCTTATATTACCAGTGGTACACCCCCTTTTGGTTTTAATCGGTTCTCTGAATTTATTGCTAGCTATTTGGGATAGCTGAACGCATTTCACATTGTCGAATTTACATATAAATACCTTATCTTTATAATTATAAGACAAATCATAAATTCCATAAGCAATTAAATAATTTCATCAATTGAATAAAATTTTACCTTCTAAAATATCATACTCACAAGATATTATCAAACAGTTAAGCGGTTCAATGTAACCTTTACATGATATCAAAGAAAATCTCCTATACATATACACCTTTGTGCATTACTAATGATCTTACCAATAAAATCTTTTAAACTGTTATTTTAAAATTAGATTGTTAATTGACACAATCGCTACGTTAATTGTGATTATCTTAATAATTTACATACACGTATTACATTTAGTTTTAATGATTTACCTACTTCATGATAGCATCATTTACAATCCTAGCCTACTAATTACATACACTCACATTAATAAAGTTCATTCACTATCTAGTTCTTTGAATATTATCACTTATTTGATTTTAAGTGTCCATTTTTTTCACTTTGTCCTAGTAACTTATTACCATATAAATCAAATAATAGAAATTAAATGTCCTTTGCATTCACTGCAATATTTTATAAAACGTCACACTAAATGTTAATTTATCTTATTATCTAACATTTAATTAGTGCTGAATTAACTAAATACATTTTTATGTTATGTCTGACAATTAGAATACATAACTTTCATGGTGAAGCCAGCTTGAATGATATCAGCGCGTCAATCCCCCTAACGCAGATGATTCATCAGCATCAGCTAACTTCTTATGACATCTTCTTCAATTTCTTTCTCTTCCTTCCTCTTCAGTTTTCTGATTCATAGTATTTTTTCAATTGCCTGGCATTAAATTTTCCACGGAGTTTCTTGTCATCATCGCAATCGACGAGTAGATAAGTAGCTTCTCCGAGAATTTGATGCACTTTATATGGTCCGCAGTACAATTCGCAAAATTTCTCAATTCTTTTCTGGACCGCGTCCGATTGATGATATGTTCTGATTAACACCTTCTCACCAATGTTGAATCTTGTAATGGTCTTAGTCTCATTACATAACTTCGCTTGTTTTTCTCTCTTCTCCTTCATTTTGATGAATATTTGGTTATGGTCCACTCCTTTAACTAGGAGTACGTCCTTGTTTATGTATTTTTCCCACGCTCTGGGAGGTTTTTTCCCAAGTTGAGCCCCGTACGGTGTTACTTCTATCGTCTCGTGGTACGTTTCGTTAATACAGCTCTCAACGATTGATACGTAACGCGACCACTTTGTATGTTGATCACCGACGAAGATCCTAAATAAGTTCCCAAGCTGTCTGTTGATTCTTTCAGCCAGATTCGCACAAGGGTTCCTTATTGCGGTTAATCTTGGTTGGATATTTAGTTCAGTTAATCCATCTAACCATTTTTTAGATGAAAATTGCGTTCCGTTATCTGTAATAATTACTCTAGGAGACCCCAGTTCTTTACAATACTGGTGTATTCTTCTCAGTGTAGCGGCGGTCGTTGCCCTTCGAAGTGTGAAAAGTCGTACGTATTTGGTAAAGTTGTCAACCATAACAAACAGATATCTTACCCCGGCGGACGAAACGGGTAATGGTCCGTAATAATCGGCGCTCACTAGGTCACCCTTGCGTAACGGTATTATGGCTTTTGTTCCACCGAACAAGTTTCTGTTGCCTGAATCTTTCTTTCGCTGACAAGTGTCGCAAGCCCGTACGTAATTTTTCACCCTCTTTAGCATACCGTCTATGGTAAAGTACTCCTGCAATAATTTGATACATCTCTTCGCACCGGGATGACCATACATACGGTGTATTTCAGCAATTATTTCACCAGACACACTGTTCGGTACGTATAGTTTCCACTCCCTTTTGCGTAATCTGTACAATTTCTCATCGACGAATCTATAAAATTTATTTAATTCCTTATCTATACAATTTTCCCTAATCTTATCAATAATATTCTTAAGCTTATTATCTTGAGTTTGATACTTTCCAATGTCCGTTAGGATCTTGCTTACCTTCTTATCCATTTTGATTGTCAGGTGGTTAATTAAGTATTCGGAAATATTGTCACTAATTACTTCTAGCGTGGCATCTTCTGGATTTCGGCTTAGGAGATCAGCGATAATATTGTCCTTACCTCTACAATGGACAATGTCGAATTTGTACTCCTGAATACTTAAGATCCAGCGTGTAATACGCGAGTTGTTTAAATGACATTTATTCATAAAAGTCAGTGCTTTATTATCAGTAATGATGGTTAACGGTTGTCCTAGTATGTATATACGGAACCGCTCAAGACATCTTACAATACACAAAAGCTCCTTCTCCGTAGTGTAATAATTTATTTCTGCACCCTTGAATGTCTTGCTGGTAAAAGCTATTACTCCAATTCTTCCTTCTTCGTCCAATTGATATAGTTGTCCGCCATATGCAAAGTTGCTGGCGTCACACTGCATATAATATCTTTGATCTATTCGTGGAAACTTTAAGATGACTGTTTCTACGAATAACCCTTTAACCTGCTGAAAACATTCATTTAATTCCTGTGTCCAGGTAAATTTCTGTCCTTTCCGTAACAACTCAAGTAATGGTTTAGTGGTTTCAGCGTATTTGTCTGTAAAACGATTGTAGAAATTTGTCAACCCCAGGAAACCTTTTAATTGTTTTTGGTTCCGAGGTGCAGGGAACTTCATAATGGCATCTATCTTCTCGTCCGTTGCTCGTATTCCTTGCGTCGTTAGTCGATAACCGAGGTACGCGATTTCTTGTCTGAAGAATTGCGACTTCTCCAAATTGATGGTTAAATTTGCCCTTCTTAAATTAGATAATAATAAGTCTAAATGTAACAAATGCGTTTCTAAATCTTCTGAATAACACAGGCAATCGTCGACATAAATAATGGTATTTTCTTTTACTTCATCGTCCAGTACTGTGTCCAATCCCCTGGTCAGTGCAGCAGAACTGGTACTCAGGCCGAATGGTGTAACTGTAAAACGATAACACTTGCCGTCGTACATAAAAGCGGTGACGTTCCGGCACTCCGGCTTCAGTGGTACTTGCCAGAAACTGCTAGTTAAGTCTACGGTAGATAAGTAATTCATCTCGCCACATCTCGCCAAAATGTCGTTTATTGGAGGGGCACCCTCGTAGTCTGGGATAGTCACACTGTTAACCTTCCTCGCATCCAAACACAATCGTACGCTACCGTCCTTCTTAATTACCGTAACAAGTGGGTTGATATATGCGCTGTTGCATCTCTCAATGACCCCATACCGCAACATTTTCCGAATCTCATCATCTACCTTCCCTTTATATGCTAATGGGACAGGCCATCCTCTCTGGAAGTACGGTGTCTGGTCGGTGACTCGGAACTCGTGAACATACCCTGTAACGAGCAGAAAATTTTAAAATTTTTAAATTTTCACCTCGGCAGAGTACGTTCACACGAGGCAGTGCCAACGACTTATAGTTGGAGCAATAAATAAGGAGTAATGAGAAGCTGTCAGTGAGGCGTCGCTGACATGACAATAGAAACACATTAAGTTCATCCAACTATAGAAATAGTGGCGTATGATGACAGGGAAAGTTTCGTCCAGAATTATTGCTCTCCGCAGCTGTAACAAAGTAAGTAAGGACATTCACACCCGTACCGAGAATTGTAGCAGGTGTTGACCATGTTACGTCAGTAGACGATAAGCGACAAAAACGAGTGGAACTACATACTATAATGGAACGGATACACTGAACCTTAAGAAACAATACTGTAAGATAGGCTTGACAAAGACTAAAGTCATGTTACGCAGCTGGAGTCATCGTCTAATTGACAGACAAGAATTTACGAAGGGAAATTTGGGGTGACTTCAACGACCAGCAGATGTTCGAAATTAGTAATAGCCAGAAAAAAGGGGTTAGAGCATAGAACAATACGCCAGGGAGACTGTAAGTACAGATAATGGGAATCTATAGAAACGCAGAGTTTACTCAGACAATAGGCTGATAGACAAGTGTTTAATAGCCGTAGTTTCTTCGAAGCGGGTCAACGATCGTCAGGGCAGACATCGGGGAGACCTAAGGACCTATCAGTAGCCCTCAGCCAGCGAGAAACTTGTGGTGAGGAGTGTTTCCATAGCAACTGAAACGAAGAACCTATCGGGAGAACTATGACGTAGAATTTTGACATAGTGGGACAGTATTTTCCAAGAAAATCAAAAACTGACCAATCTCGAAATGAAGTAGGCGTGAAGCGCGCCAGAGACAAAATTTTGAGTAGGGACGAATTAATAAAACTAGCAGTCCAGGAAGACGGAGGGACAGTCTACACTCAATTTTTGAAACAGTTATACTAAAGTTTCACAGTCAGAATTTTCAGACAGTTTACATTCAAAATATCAAGTAGTTTAACTTCAAGTGCGAGAGACGGTATATCATAAACTTTCAATTGTTTACTCAAATCATTCGGAGTTAGTAATTATTCAAAGTTCAGAAGAGTACATTAAACGGCGGAATGCTAACTCGAGTTCGGAAGTTAGATCGGTAACAAGTAACTTAAAAGACTTAATAATACATTCATATCGCGGTAGTGATACTTTACCGGTGTGCGAAGTAACGGACTTAGTAAAAATTACACCAAGTGAACAATCAGACCGTTACACCAACAGACAGCATCACTTAACGATATACAAATTATTTGAACTTAATATTGGGTACGACACATTATCAACAACATAATGAACACGAAATATTAAACAAATTAATAAATTATACCAATGTTTAATGAAGCAGCGACAAATGGGACTAGACTTGCATATTAACATTAAAACGTACTCACAGCATACACAGTAAGATGAAACATTTGAATGAACACTGAACTTCAATTATTCACATATACAAACGCCTACGCGAGTGATCGGAAGAATAAGTGTTAAGTGGTTGTGATAAAGCAGCATCCGACGGAATGTGTCTACGAGCCATCTTCATCTCTGGGACTCGACTTCAACAACAACTAATGGATATTCAATAACCAAGTAACCATTATTATAATTATTTCTAATTAGTAACTTCTACTGACCTGGTTTCTTTCAAGGAATTCACACCTGAGAAAATTATTAAGAAAGTTATGAATAAATCTGAATAAAGTAATTTATGAATGTATTAACAAAGCTTATTTGGGATTTAATGAACGCATTGAATAAGTAGAATATTGAATTGTAATATTATTTGATTTATATATGTATGTATGTTTTCTTTGTTTTTCAGCATATATTGAGACACGTAGTTGTTATTATAAAATATGTATGTATTTCAGGTACAGCGACGTAACCTATGTACTATTATAATATGTTATGAGTGATAAATTAAACTAGTATTTTAGTTGATCATAATATGCATTCATTATTACCAATGCAACCCAAATATTAACCTAAAGTTTGAAGGCATACAAATAGATTTTAAGAGTTTCATGTGTTCAAGTAAATTAAATGAATTGATAACGGTAATCTATTAAATGATATCACGTATGTGTTGATGAGAATCAGAATATTTATACATAATGTTAAACGGTTGCCTCACACACAGCATGAAAAGAATCAATTAAAACAAGTAAATACTTATTATCTATTGCACATGAATTTATATAAAATTCAGCATATAAACTGTGTTCCAACACGTGAGCATAGATCATCAGAGTCATAAATAAGATTCAATTACACACATACATGTGAGAGATCGATAAATTTTGTATTTAAGAGCAAAACAATAACAATATTAATTACCACAAGTGTGATTTTACATTTACATAAATTTACATTTACAAATGGCGCCCAACGTGGGGCATGATACGTATTAACAAAGATTGTTAACACGTACAGCTTAGGTAAAGAACAGGCAGTAGAAGTAGTAGAGAAAGTAGTGTCATAGAAGTAGAAGTAAGATAAGTGTATTAGTGTAAGTCAGTTTGAATGATTACGCGTAGAAGGGCAAAAATGGCGAGCAATTCAGACAGCGTAGAAATTGACACTAATAACCAATTAGGTGCAGTAAATACCGAGGACAATACTACACCTAGTGAACCAAGTAGCGTGATAGAGAGTCCAGAAGATAGTGCGCGAGGACAGACATCTAAACTAGAAGATGGAACTCTACAAACGTTGATGGAGTTCATTCGTCAACAGAGTGAAAAACAAGAAGAGGGTATTAAATTACTTAGCGAAAGACTAGAAAAACAAGACGAGAAACAAGAAGAACGATACAAAAAACAAGAAGAAAATATTAACAAATTACTTAGTGAAAAATTCGACCAGCATAAGGAAGAAATGAAACGAGAGACAGCGGAACAGCTTACGCAAATAAGGTCAGAGATACGTGAAAGCCAGCAGACCTGGGAAAGAAAGGTCGATGAACTACAGAAGAAGCAAGATGATATCGTGAGAGACTTGAGAGAAGAAGCCAACAAGAAGTACGTAGAAATACAAGAAAAACAAGATAATGATCGTCAAGAATGGGTGGCGGCGGTACACTCTACCCAGACGACCGTTAAAAAGATTAATCACAAGTTCGATGTTCACGTCAAGGATTACAATAAGAAACACGAAGAACTCAAGCCCGAGATACACGATACCATACTGCAGAAACAACAGGAGCAAGAAGGAACAAATAATAATATTATACAGAAGTTAGAAGAAGTTGACGGTAGACAACGTTCAACAGAACAGAAGTTGGACGAGACTACGAAAGAAAAGACAACGAGGATCGAAGAATTAAAAGGACATTTAACTAAGGTAAGAGAAAACCAAGAAAGGTTGCAGCGACAGCTGATGGAAGGCGAGTGTGGTATATTAAACCGAATTAACGGGCCTAACCACAATGATCTCAAATATAATGGCACGGACAGATTCCCTATGGAATTCCTCAAGGAATTGTCCGAAATTCAAGAGTTATACTATCCCGCTGACAATATCAAGTGGATTGGCAGACATCTGGAGTTGGACGCAGGAATTTGGTGGCGAGTGATACGTAACCAATTATCAAACTTCGAAGAATTCAAGGAAGCGTTCTCTCTGAAATATTGGGGCCAGGAACGACAGGACAGTATCCGGGACCATTTGGAGTACGGCAGGTTTGATTGGCGCGGACCAGTTACTGCTATTCAATATATTGAACGCATTTTGTTGGAAAGCAGGCAGTTAACACCTACTCTGACTGACTATCAATTAATACGTAAGATATCACGTCACTTTGGGCGCGAGATTCAGCTCGCGGTGGTCACAAGAGGGATTGTGACGATACCAAACTTCGAATCTCTGATCATCGAGTATACACAGATTCAACCAAGAATTAATAGAGAGTCGAACTATGCGGCGGCAAACGAGGGAAGAAATGCGTATAAGGAAAGTGAAAGCGGCCCGATAAATGAAGCGGTATACAGAAGAAAACGTGGGGTGACAGACCCGCCATAAATAACCAGCACCGTAACGCGGACCGGCGCGTTGTCAACACAATAGAGTTTACCAACGCGGCTGCCGGCACCTCGGGCACTCAACCCAAAAAGAATCGTCAACAACAAGAAGAGGAAAAAAAAATCCCTCCACCCATTAACGGAGATAGCCGTCAAAACAAATGATTACCAGACGAATATAATCCTACCGGACTTACGAAGCGATTTATTATGTAATGATGATGAAGAAATTTCTCAACGAATAATTAGGTGTCCAGAGATAAATATCAAGTTCAACAACAATGTTAGCGTACAAGCGTTGCTCGATACTGGATCCGTTATTGCCGGATTGTCTGAGTCGTGGTTTCACCAAAACAAACATAATATTACACCTTATGAAATATTACCGATGTCTAACACATTAATAGTTAGTGCAGTTGGTAATAAATCAAAGTTAATCAGAAAACAAATATTATGTGATATCTATATTGAAGAAATTAAATATGAATGTGTTTTTCTCATAATACCAGATTTGATAAAACCTTGCATATTAGGAACCAATTTTCTTCAAGAAACAGGATGTCTCATTGACATGGGAAGAAGAATCGTCGAGTTAAGAAGAGAGGATAACGAAGCGACGTACACGGTGCCTATGATGCATATAGAAGTGGTGGACGCAGAAGAAGAAGAAGAGATCATCAGAAACATTAACAAGAAGATAGAAAGTATAGAATGCGGAGATAAAGGAACGTTGGAAAGATTAAGGGAGATTCTAGTAAGGAATTGTAGTTTATTCAGAGAATGCCCCGGAAGAATCGAAGGGTATGTTCACGAGTTCCGAGTCACCGACCAGACACCGTACTTCCAGAGAGGATGGCCTGTCCCATTAGCATATAAAGGGAAGGTAGATGATGAGATTCGGAAAATGTTGCGGTATGGGGTCATTGAGAGATGCAACAGCGCATATATCAACCCACTTGTTACGGTAATTAAGAAGGACGGTAGCGTACGATTGTGTTTGGATGCGAGGAAGGTGAAAAGTGTGACTATCCCAGACTACGAGGGTGCCCCTCCAATAAACGACATTTTGGCGAGATGGCGAATGTTTTCAGCAGGTTAAAGGGTTATTCGTAGAAACAGTCATCTTAAAGTTTCCACGAATAGATCAAAGATATTATATGCAGTGTGACGCCAGCAACTTTGCATATGGCGGACAACTATATCAATTGGACGAAGAAGGAAGAATTGGAGTAATAGCTTTTACCAGCAAGACATTCAAGGGTGCAGAAATAAATTATTACACTACGGAGAAGGAGCTTTTGTGTATTGTAAGATGTCTTGAGCGGTTCCGTATATACAAACTAGGACAACCGTTAACCATCATTACTGATAATAAAGCACTGACTTTTATGAATAAATGTCATTTAAACAACTCGCGTATTACACGCTGGATCTTAAGTATTCAGGAGTACAAATTCGACATTGTCCATTGTAGAGGTAAGGACAATATTATCGCTGATCTCCTAAGCCGAAATCCAGAAGATGCCACGCTAGAAGTAATTAGTGACAATATTTCCGAATACTTAATTAACCACCTGACAATCAAAATGGATAAGAAGGTAAGCAAGATCCTAACGGACATTGGAAAGTATCAAACTCAAGATAATAAGCTTAAGAATATTATTAATAAGATTAGGGAAAATTGTATAGATAAGGAATCAAATAAATTTTATAGATTCGTCGATGAGAAATTGTACAGATTACGCAAAAGGGAGTGGAAACTATACGTACCGAACAGTGTGTCTGGTGAAATAATTGCTGAAATACACCGTATGTATGGTCATCCCGGTGCGAAGAGATGTACCAAATTATTGCAGGAGTACTTTACCATAGACGGTATGCTAAAGAGGGTGAAAAATTACGTACGGGCTTGCGACACTTGTCAGCGAAAGAAAGATTCAGGCAACAGAAACTTGTTCGGTGGAACAAAAGCCATAATACCGTTACGCAAGGGTGACCTAGTGAGCGCCGATTATTACGGACCATTACCCGTTTCGTCCGCCGGGGTAAGATATCTGTTTGTTATGGTTGACAACTTTACCAAATACGTACGACTTTTCACACTTCGAAGGGCAACGACCGCCGCTACACTGAGAAGAATACACTAGTATTGTAAAGAACTGGGGTCTCCTAGAGTAATTATTACAGATAACGGAACGCAATTTTCATCTAAAAAATGGTTAGATGGATTAACTGAACTAAATATCCAACCAAGATTAACCGCAATAAGGAACCCTTGTGCGAATCTGGCTGAAAGAATCAACAGACAGCTTGGGAACTTATTTAGGATCTTCGTCGGTGATCAACATACAAAGTGGTCGCGTTACGTATCAATCGTTGAGAGCTGTATTAACGAAACGTACCACGAGACGATAGAAGTAACACCGTACGAGGCTCAACTTGGGAAAAAACCTCCCAGAGCGTGGGAAAATACATAAACAAGGACGTACTCCTAGTTAAAGGAGTGGACCATAACCAAATATTCATCAAAATGAAGGAGAAGAGAGAAAAACAAGCGAAGTTATGTAATGAGACTAAGACCATTACAAGATTCAACATTGGTGAGAAGGTATTAATCAGAACATATCATCAATCGGACGCGGTTGACAAGTGAACAATCAGACCGTTACACCAACAGACAGCATCACTTAACGATATACAAATTATTTGAACTTAATATTGGGTACGACACATTATCAACAACATAATGAACACGAAATATTAAACAAATTAATAAATTATACCAATGTTTAATGAAGCAGCGACAAATGGGACTAGACTTGCATATTAACATTAAAACGTACTCACAGCATACACAGTAAGATGAAACATTTGAATGAACACTGAACTTCAATTATTCACATATACAAACGCCTACGCGAGTGATCGGAAGAATAAGTGTTAAGTGGTTGTGATAAAGCAGCATCCGACGGAATGTGTCTACGAGCCATCTTCATCTCTGAAACTCGACTTCAACAACAACTAATGGATATTCAATAACCAAGTAACCATTATTATAATTATTTCTAATTAGTAACTTCTACTGACCTGGTTTCTTTCAAGGAATTCACACCTGAGAAAATTATTAAGAAAGTTATGAATAAATCTGAATAAAGTAATCTATGAATGTATTAACAAAGCTTATTTGGGATTTAATGAACGCATTAAATAAGTAGAATATTGAATTGTAATATTATTTGAATTATATATGTATGTATGTTTTCTTTGTTTTTCAGCATATATTGAGACACGTAGTTGTTATTATAAAATATGTATGTATTTCAGGTACAGCGACGTAACCTATGTACTATTATAATATGTTATGAGTGATAAATTAAACTAGTATTTTAGTTGATCATAATATGCGTTCATTATTACCAATGCAACCCAAATATTAACCTAAAGTTTGAAGGCATACAAATGGATTTTAAGAGTTTCATGTGTTCAAGTAAATTAAATGAATTGATAACGGTAATCTATTAAATGATATCACGTATGTGTTGATGAGAATCAGAATAGTTATACATAATGTTAAATGGTTGCCTCACACACAGCATGAAAAGAATCAATTAAAACAAGTAAATACTTATTATCTATTGCACATGAATTTATATAAAATTCAGCATATAAACTGTGTTCCAACACGTGAGCATAGATCATCAGAGTCATAAATAAGATTCAATTACACACATACATGTGAGAGATCGATAAATTTTGTATTTAAGAGCAAAACAATAACAATATTAATTACCACAAGTGTGATTTTACATTTACATAAATTTACATTTACAACCCTTCGATTCTTCCGGGGCATTCTCTGAATAAACTACAATTCCTTACTAGAATCTCCCTTAATCTTTCCAACGTTCCTTTATCTCCGCATTCTATACTTTCTATCTTCTTGTTAATGTTTCTGATGATCTCTTCTTCTTCTTCTGCGTCCACCACTTCTATATGCATCATAGGCACCGTGTACGTCGCTTCGTTATCCTCTCTTCTTAACTCGACGATTCTTCTTCCCATGTCAATGAGACATCCTGTTTCTTGAAGAAAATTGGTTCCTAATATGCAAGGTTTTATCAAATCTGGTATTATGAGAAAAACACATTCATATTTAATTTCTTCAATATAGATATCACATAATATTTGTTTTCTGATTAACTTTGATTTATTACCAACTGCACTAACTATTAATGTGTTAGACATCGGTAATATTTCATAAGGTGTAATATTATGTTTGTTTTGGTGAAACCACGACTCAGACAATCCGGCAATAACGGATCCAGTATCGAGCAACGCTTGTACGCTAACATTGTTGTTGAACTTGATATTTATCTCTGGACACCTAATTATTCGTTGAGAAATTTCTTCATCATCATTACATAATAAATCGCTTCGTAAGTCCGGTAGGATTATATTCGTCTGGTAATCATTTGTTTTGACGGCTATCTCCGTTAATGGGTGGAGGGATTTTTTTTTTCCTCTTCTTGTTGTTGACGATTCTTTTTGGGTTGAGTGCCCGAGGTGCCGGCAGCCGCGTTGGTAAACTCTATCTACTCTGGTCTACCGTCAACTTCTTCTAACTTCTGTATAATATTATTATTTGTTCCTTCTTGCTCCTGTTGTTTCTGCAGTATGGTATCGTGTATCTCGGCCTTGAGTTGTTCGTGTTTCTTATTGTAATCCTTGACGTGAACATCGAACTTGTGATTAATCTTTTTAACGGTCGTCTGGGTAGAGTGTACCGCCGCCATCCATTCTTGACGATCATTATCTTGTTTTTCTTGTATTTCTACGTACTTCTTGTTGGCTTCTTCTCTCAAGTCTCTCACGATATCATCTTGCTTCTTCTGTAGTTCATCGACCTTTCTTTCCCAGGTCTGCTGGCTTTCACGTATCTCTGACCTTATTTGCGTAAGCTGTTCCGCTGTCTCTCGTTTCATCTCTTCCTTATGCTGGTCGAATTTTTCACTAAGTAATTTGTTAATATTTTCTTCTTGTTTTTTGTATCGTTCTTCTTGTTTCTCGTCTTGTTTTTCTAGTCTTTCGCTATGTAATTTAATACCCTCTTCTTGTTTTTCACTCTGTTGACGAATGAACTCCATCAACGTTTGTAGAGTTCCATCTTCTAGTTTAGATGTCTGTCCTCGCGCCCTATCTTCTGGACTCTCTATCACGCTACTTGGTTCACTAGGTGTAGTATTGTCCTCGGTATTTACTGCACCTAATTGGTTATTAATGCCAAATTCTACGCTGTCTGAATTGCTCGCCATTTTTGCCCTTCTACGCGTAATCATTCAAACTGACTTACACTAATACACTTATCTTACTTCTACTTCTATGACACTACTTTCTCTACTACTTCTACTGCCTGTTCTTTACCTAAGCTGTACGTGTTAACAATCTTTGTTAATACGTATCATGCCCCACGTTGGGCGCCATTTGTAAATGTAAATTTATGTAAATGTAAAATCACACTTGTGGTAATTAATATTGTTATTGTTTTGTTCTTAAATACAAAATTTATCGATCTCTCACATGTATGTGTGTAATTGAATCTTATTTATGACTCTGATGATCTATGCTCACGTGTTGGAACACAGTTTATATGCCGAATTTTATATAAATTCATGTGCAATAGATAATAAGTATTTACTTGTTTTAATTGATTCTTTTCATGCTGTGTGTGAGGCAACCGTTTAACATTATGTATAAATATTCTGATTCTCATCAACACATACGTGATATCATTTAATAGATTACCGTTATCAATTCATTTAATTTACTTGAACACATGAAACTCTTAAAATCTATTTGTATGCCTTCAAACTTTAGGTTAATATTTGGGTTGCATTGGTAATAATGAATGCATATTATGATCAACTAAAATACTAGTTTAATTTATCACTCATAACATATTATAATAGTACATAGGTTACGTCGCTGTACCTGAAATACATACATATTTTATAATAACAACTACGTGTCTCAATATATGCTGAAAAACAAAGAAAACATACATACATATATAAATCAAATAATATTACAATTCAATATTCTACTTATTCAATGCGTTCATTAAATCCCAAATAAGCTTTGTTAATACATTCATAAATTACTTTATTCAGATTTATTCATAACTTTCTTAATAATTTTCTCAGGTGTGAATTCTTTGAAAGAAACCAGGTCAGTAGAATTAAACATTCGTATAATTTATTAATTTGTTTAATATTTCGTGTTCATTATGTTGTTGATAATGTGTCGTACCCAATATTAAGTTCAAATAATTTGTATATCGTTAAGTGATGCTGTCTGTTGGTGTAACGGTCTGATTGTTCACTTGGTGTAATTTTTACTAAGTCCGTTACTTCGCACACCGGTAAAGTATCACTACCGCGATATGAATGTATTATTAAGTCTTTTAAGTTACTTGTTACCGATCTAACTTCCGAACTCGAGTTAGCATTCCGCCGTTTAATGTACTCTTCTGAACTTTGAATAATTACTAACTCCGAATGATTTGAGTAAACAATTGAAAGTTTATGATATACCGTCTCTCGCACTTGAAGTTAAACTACTTGATATTTTGAATGTAAACTGTCTGAAAATTCTGACTGTACAACTTTAGTATAACTGTTTCAAAAATTGAGTGTAGACTGTCCCTCCGTCTTCCTGGACTGATAGTTTTATTAATTCGTCCCTACTCAAATTTTTGTCTCTGGCGCGCTTCACGCCTACTTCATTTCGAGATTGGTCAGTTTTTGATTTTCTTGGAAAATACTGTCCCACTATGTCAAAATTCTACGTCATAGTTCTCCCGATAGGTTCTTCGTTTCAGTTGCTATGGAAACACTCCTCACCACAAGTTTCTCGCTGGCTGAGGGCTTCTGATAGGTCCTTAGGTCTCCCCGATTTCTGCCCTGACGATCGTTGACCCGCTTCGAAGAAACTACGGCTATTAAACACTTGTCTATCAGCCTATTGTCTGAGTAAACTCTGCGTTTCTATAGATTCCCATTATCTGTACTTACAGTCTCCCTGGCGTATTGTTCTATGCTCTAACCCCCTTTTTTCTGGCTATTACTAATTTCGAACATCTGCTGGTCGTTGAAGTCACCCCAACTTTCCCTTCGTAAATTCTTGTCTGTCAATTAGACGATGACTCCAGCTGCGTAACATGACTTTAGTCTTTGTCAAGCCTATCTTACAGTATTGTTTCTTAAGGTTCAGTGTATCCGTTCCATTATAGTATGTAGTTTCACTCGTTTTTGTCGCTTATCGTCTACTGACGTAACATGGTCAACACCTGCTACAATTCTCGGTACGGGTGTGAATGTCCTTACTTACTTTGTTACAGCTGCGGAGAGCAATAATTCTGGACGAAACTTTCTCTGTCATCATACGCCACTATTTCTATAGTTGGATGAACTTAATGTGTTTCTATTGTCATGTCAGCGACGCCTCACTGACAGCTTCTCATTACTCCTTATTTATTGCTCCAACTATAAGTCGTTGGCACTGCCTCGTCTGAACGTACTCTGCCGAGGTGAAAATTTAAAAATTTTAAAATTTTCTGCTCGTTACACAACACTACTGTTAACGTCTTATCCTCAGCCTGAAACCCAAGTTCTTAAACGTTATGGCAATTTAGTTCATTTTAGTTCATTCAGAATTAACATACGGAATTGGTTGTTGGGGCGAAACATACGTGTATCATATCTGAATTCTTTATTAGCCTTAGAAAAATATTATATTCAAATTCTACTAGGGAAAAACATAAATTATAACTAATTTACTTTGTTCCAGAAAATTAATTATTTTACCTTTAAGACATTTTTACGACGTATATAAAGTACTTAAAATATATTTCAATAGAAGTGGAGATTATGGGAAAATTAACGTTCAATAACTAATGTGTGAAAATGAAACTCTTTCGATACCTTTACTTAAAAACGAACTGTGTTGTATCCTACATTTTATAAGCGTTTACCTGCCGACATAAAAATTATTTAAAAACAAAATTTTCTCAAACATTTGAAATCTTGGCTAATGAATAGACGCTCAGTTGAACACTTTTATCATCCTGTATATCGTTAATAATAATTTTAACCACACGAGATACTATCATTAACAGAATAAATTTAATTTGTGTTTTATTATTTGTAAAGAGTATAGCTAGATTTAATTGAGATGTAAAAGTATTCTTGATTTGTTTATTACTGAAAAATCGTTAAGAATTATCATAATAATTTCATTTCATTTGCAAACATATCAGATTTAGCTGAATGTGAACATACCAGATTTTATGTTGAATATTGCCACAACTGCCAAACATTTGGTTAATTATTTTATATTATTAATAATAATTGTTAATACTATATCTTAGTCATTGAAGTGAATTAAGGTTAAAAAAGGATTATTCAGTTGGGGTTAATTTTGAAATGTTAGGGATATATTTTTTAGTATATGTTAAAATTTAGTATAGTCTGTATAAGGTTTAGTGAGTGTACAATAAATATGTGACAAAATTGTTGGCGATAAGAGGTAACTGACCCTATGAAAGATTGTTTTTTGTTCAACTAAATATATAGGAAGGACATTAATAAACCTTAACTCGTCACTGCTCATAGTATGTGGTGAGCAGGTAATTCCTAGCGCTGTGAGTGCAATGAACATTGTAAACTTTAATAATTAGAATAAAGGTACTAAAAGAATTTGGTCTCAACACATCCGCAATACACGTACACACACATACGGAATTATCGTTACATTGCAATATATACGATTTAAAATTAAAAATTTCACGACTGCAGGGCCGTGGTCAGTTCTTTCTGGAATTAAACGTGTCGAATGCAGTTGGCGGAGTTTTGCGGAATGGTGTGCAACGACGAGCCTCCGTTGTTATATTTTCTATAGAGTGTTCCAAACTGGATGGCACCTACGGTATTAGAGAACCCTTCTCCCACGCGCACTCACAGCCGGCCCGGCCCGGCCAGGCACGACCCTGGCGGTTCAGGTAGGCTATAAGTATAGTAAGTAGGTCTAATTCAAAACTATAAAATTTTCAGTTTAGCTTATAATCCAAATTAAACTATAATTTTTGTAGTCTCCGTGAAATTGTGAGAAAAATGAGTCCAAACAACACATAGGCCTAATTGCGATAAATATGAGTATTTTAGGGATTTCTAAAGCAAACGCAGAATTGGACTACTTATTAAAGATTTTATTATAGAGTAATAAGTATGTTGGTGATATCTTGATGACTATAAACAAAAATTTACATTCATGGTGCAAAATTACGTTGGTAATATGAAAATTTGTATTTTTTCTGCAATAACAAATGCGGTCCTTGTATGTAACATTCATAAAAAAATTATTTAAAAATGTATCCCAATAAAAAAGAAAAAATGGATTGATATGATAACTTATACAAGTGTATACAATTAAATACAATTAGCTATTTACATACTATATTTGCAATATAAATGTCATATCAAAATTTAAGCACAGTACTTGACTGAAAGTTAATTATAAAGTTAAAGTTAATTATATACACACATAATACACTTTATTACAATAAAGGTCAGTCGAATTGTGCGTGATTATCAACGAAAATTAAATAACATTTGCAAAATACTAATTTCTAAATCCAAAATGAATATTAAATTAGACATGGTTCTACATCTAAAATATATCACAACCACGTCGTGTTTGGTGTCATTTTCTTTAAAATGTTATAGCGATGACAAATATGCTAAGCTCGTTTGTTAAAAGATTCATATTATAAAGTTCCAGTTACGTAGTGGACACCTCAGTAGATGACTCATACCTCAGGCGTGCGGGCCATCTGCGCGCGTGTGTGTGTTATTTATTTATAAGACCACGGCCTTACAGCTTGGATAATAATTTAAATAATTATGACGCCGGCCTAAGAAACAGATTCAGTTTGTTTTACGATGATGCAACGGTTGTAAACGTTTAAATGAATTTTTGAGTAAAGATAACCCAAAAATTTCGTAGAAACTTGTTCGGTGTTTTGTTTTTCAGATAACGTCGCGCAAAGTAGCTGATTGTAAAAGGTGCGGTTTTTTCGGTTACCGCTACCAGCGTCGAGTCTCGGTTATCACAAAGATCTAGGTGGTGATTGACGATAACTTATCAAGAAAATTTCATTCATATGACTCACGTAAGAAGGCGTGCGCGCCGGAATGTACAATTACTGCTTTGTGGATGAAACGAGAGGAAAATTAACTGTACTTGGGCTGTTGTCGAGTAACAGCGATGGAATTCCCCCAACAGCGAAACTGTGAATTTGCTGACGACTTGTTTGTACAGTACTTCAAAATACAGAATCTGATTTGCAAAAACCTGTTTCTAAGCTTCATCAGATTTGCAAACAATACATATGAAAATCTCCACTATAAAAACATCGGTAATGTCACTTCGAGGTAAGGAGCCAATAAGAACAAAGATAATGATTAGTGATCGAATTCTAGAACAGGTACAGTAAAGTTTACTAGACATGAATCAACCGTTTCGTGCTAACTGCGCAGGTTATGTAATGCGCATGCGTCAACAGAGAAACATAGCTTAGTTTTCTCTGAGACGCTGTGGAGGTTATTGTGTGAGTACTTTTCAAAAAACATCAGTATTCATCAAATATGAAGCGTTTAGTTTCATTTCATTTTAATAAGAACAGCGTAATAGTAATAGATAATGCCTCCTACCACAATGTACAAATAAATCCACCTCCAACATCGTTAACAAAAAAAGGCAGACATGATTAACTGGTTAAAAAACCATAACATTCCTTGTAGTCCATCTATGTTAAAGCCTGAGCTGTATGCACTTATTAAACAAAACAAATCAACTTACAAAACTTTTAAAATAGATGCTATTTTGGCAAACCAAGGACATTCTGTTTTATAACTTCTACACTATCAGCCGGATTATAATCCTATGGAACTGACTTGGGCAACCGTGAAGAAGCGTGTTGAAAGAAAAACGTGCATTTTTCTGTGGACAGTGTCAAAGGAATTTTATTGTATTTCTCCTGCAGACTAGAGATCAAGACGTTACGTAATGAAAATTTTAAATGACTACGTGAGATCGAACCAAATAAGGGATACTGTAACAGATCGTTTAGAAAATAATGTAAGACGAGATAGCAGCAGTGAAGGCAACTTGAGTGATAGTGATAATAGGCTAACGGTGATAACAGTGACGGAAATATTAGTAGGGTGAAGAACTGACCTAAATAGTTATTGTAACTGCATGTAAGTAAATGTGCTCTATGGTACTTAAATAGTTTCAGTCTAATTGTTGCACTAACATTGTCTCTCCGGTTCTTTTCGGATAGTTTACATCTGCTTGTTTTTTAAACACACACACACACACACACACACACACACACACAAAATCATTTCACGTACGAGGCTGTTATTAATGTTACTTATTCAAACAAATTAGGATGCCAGAGCAATGTGGATCATATATTATTACGTTTTTCGTGAATCCTAACATGTACACAAAGTGTACACATTCCAAAATATACAACGATTGTTGATGTCTAGCCTCGACTTTCGAGAAACATTGCAACAGACACAACACGCCAAGTCACTGTTTACAAAATAATGGAAATCTTTATTAGGCCTACACTGTCTCTTTCTGTTGTGTCTGACGCTTGTTTTGTCTTACAAAATGTTCACGTTTGCTGTCGTAATCGAAATCAAAACTTACCTACAACCAAATTTTGTAGGTAACCAAATTTTAGGTAAAAACCTTAAAAACAATTAAAAGAATAACAAAAGAATTTTCAAATTATAAGAATAATTGGTTAGTAAAAAGTTAGGTAAGTTAGTAAAAAGTAAGTTACATATATGCGTGCGTGTGTCTTGTGTGTGTGTATGTGTGTGTTTTGGTAGGGCTGTAAAATTTAGTTTGGTAAAGTATTTAGTAATATAATTTAAAATGTAGCTAATGAAATGTAAAAAACAATAAATACATAAAAACGTTAAAAATTAAAAATGAACAATTGAAAACACTATAAAAATCATAGACAATAGAAAACTAAAGAAATAAAGTTATAAATATAATAAAACGAAAATAATTGTGAATCGACAAAGCAGTGTAACTGCTTTATTTCAGCTGTCATTATAAGCGATATCAGTTTTCAAATTTTACTACTTTTACAGAGAAAAACGTAAATTTAACTATTATCTTTCATCTTTAATTATTAAAGAAGCGTAACTTCGGCACATTAGGTATAATAAGTCAACCCGTGTCAAAATAGATTACTCCTGTCATATGTGTGTCTTATTGACAATTCAGAGAGCAGACCAATATTTTCAACTGCGTTAGTAGACATTTTCCTCTCTCATGCCTTTCACTGCTGCCGTCTTCTCCCCACTACAACCTGCGCGCTGATTCATGTCTGTTTAATACTACTGTAGGCCGCTTTAATTATTTGTGAAATGATACTGGCTATGATAGGAATTATGACATTAATGTTAAGTCAGGTAAGTTCCAGACGATCTGTAGCACGATCAACCGTATTTTTAGAAACAAGGTACGTCGAGATACAAAGTTATGGCAGTTTGTGTACTGTCCTATGGGTGCGAATTATGGACAACAACAAAAAAAACAAGACAGTAAAATGTCTCGATAATGGTGTTCTTAAGAGGAGATCAAAGGTGTTCTAAACCGGACCGTATAAGAAATGGGGCCATAAGGGAAGAGTTACAAGATTTTAACTTAAATGAAAAATTAAAAATTACAAACAACGATGGAAAGAACACTTAGAAAGAATGTCAGATTCCAGACTGCCCAAACAAGACTGGAAACACAAACCTATAGGACACAGGTGTGTGAGTAGACTTAGGAAGAGATGTCCGGAGGAGTTTTGAAGACAGAACGGGCAGCACTTTGCCTATGCCTTGTTGCGAAGATGATGATGATGAATCTGTGAATTCGTCACATTCCGTTACATAGTTCTTCTTCTTCCTCTTCTTCTTCTCTCTTCTTCCTCTTCTCCTGTTTTGGCCCTGTTGTATCCATTATTGAACGTAGCTCAATCGCGTGACTTGCTGACATTTAAGCTGTTCATATTACAATATAGCCAGTGGCGCCCCGACACAGTGTGCCAAGTGTGCGGCGCACACAGGCGCCAAAAAGTTCAGGCGAGGAGGAATTATTTGAAAAAAATTATTATTCATTAAGTTAACTGTATTAACCTTTTCGGTGCTCTGAACGGGTATTTTAGCTAAATTTTTCTTGACAAATAACATAATTTCTTTCGGAAAATTGTTGATGTTTTTGTTTTTGTACCCTTCTTGAATGTTTACTGTTTTTTATACATTTTTCTATAATTCCTTGTTTTCATTCATTAAACTTATAATTAATATATTTCGTATTTCATTTGTACTCACTGATACGTTTTTATGAAGTTATTTTTTTTTTTTGTGGAGGGCGCCAACTAAAGTTCTGTACACAGGCGCCGGACACTACTGGCGCGCCTCCGAATTTAGCCAATGTTGCTTTAGGTGTTGTGTGCGTGTAATGTTTTAAATGCCATTACAGGGATGCGACGCTATACTCGTCTGTGAATTCTCTCAGCACTAAATTGTTTTCCAAACAAACCGTCGATTAAAATATTTACGTTCATTTTCTCTGTGTGCAGCGTGCCCGGCACTGGCAACAAATGCGTAGCGAAATACAAAGCCCCTGCCGCCCGCCAACGAAGCGATTGTAAACAGCGTGCGTTGTAAGCCATTGATTTCAACCTTATACTCTGTCTACTTTAATAAGTTAATTAATAATAAAAACATTACTTTAAATTTTAAATATCTTGGGGAAAACATATCCCGAAACGCCACAGACAAAGAATCCTTTAAGATAAAGAAACTCAAATTAACTAAGGCCTTTACTCTAACCCGGGAACTGTACGGAAAGAAAAACCATCCCAGAAACGCGAAAGTCCGCCATTATAGCACTGTGATCAGGCCGGTGATCATCTATGGAGTGGAAACAATGTCCTTTCAAAATTTGGAACCTCTTCTTAAAATTGAACGAAGAATTCCTCGGAAAATTTATGGCCCCAAGAAAACCGAAGATGGGTACAGGCGTAGACCCAAAGAAGAGCTGTACAGGAATCTGGAAGATCTGGGAACGGCTTTCAGAAGGAAAAGACTGAGGTTGCTTGGACATATGGTTCGGATGGATCGGTCCAGATTAAATAACAAATTTTCAACTATATCTGGCAACTTTCCAGTCTGAACGGATACACCAAACAACTCAAGGAGGAAATGATGAAACAAGGTATCTCTTTGAACGACTGCGTGTGGCTAGAAATACACGCAGAAACAAAATTAAAAATCTTGAGGATCTCTGCGGTGAAAAGAAGGCGAGAAAGCGGCGGACAGTGGAAAGGAAGGCGGCTCATAGTGTGCGAATGAGGGCCTTCTGGCAAGAAAAGAAAAGGAAATGATATTCGCGTGGTCCGCAGCTGTCCTGTACGTGTAAAAAAAGCATTACTTTACTTGAGAACGGTCTTGTAATCAAACTAAGAGTAGTTCTTATGGATCATTAACAAACGTGCAGTAGATTTCCATTTATTTGTTTAACGAAGTCTGTTTGCTTTAGTCATTTTTTATTTTCATATTACAATATCCATCATCCAGCAACCCTGCGCTTGACAGAGCAGACAGTAACAGATGTTCCCTCCTTAATACGTAACAAGCTGCATCAGTTACGTTTAAGTGAGTTCAGCTCGATGCGGACGTTACTGGTTTAGTGACGGCTGCAACAGATCGCCGCCCTCAGTTTTCACTCTGTAGATTTTATATAAACATACAATGTTTAATATCATGATTATATTTTCATTACTATACTGACATAACAAAGATTCGACGGTTAAAGGCAGTAGCGGATTAAAGAGGGGCGAGGGGGGCGGACCGCCCCGGGCCCCACTTAGTAGGGGGCCTCCAGATTTGGAAAATTAAGTTCTTTTGGTAAGTTTTTAAATTTATTTGCAAATTTTCTATCGTCATGTCTTAAAACGCAACACTAGGAGAGGTCGAGGATTTAATCGATCGATTCCAAATATTTTTTCATTATTTTGAAACCCACCTTACAATCCTACCTTAAGAAGTGTTTACAGATATTAAAACAAAACTTATAAAGGACAGTTTATTATTAGAAATACATATTCATACTAAAAAACAGAAGTGTCAGTTGTACCTGGCGTCAGTGCCTCACCGCACAGTCCGAAGTCGCAAACAGCACGGCCGCCAACGGCAGCGGCAGCGGCTCAAGAATGCCGTCCTTCGGTGATGGCAAATTTGTTTTGCAGTATATAAGTTTGTTGTATATTATAAAGTATTTTAATAAATTTAACACATAAAAATTACTACTTCTATTATTTCTTTAAACTTTGTATTTACAATGTGAAAGTGGGCTTTTATTTCAAACATTACTACAGCTTCTTATAAACTTTCCTAACTAGATGTGTCAATACAGTAATTCATCATCATCATCATCAACCGTGGCTCTACAACCCTTGGTGGGTCTTGGCCTGCTCCAATAGTCGATTCCATTCCTCCCTATTTATAGCTGACTACATAAACATTACAACAATCTAAAATAGAATAGAAGTAAAATTGATTATCCGTTAACTATATTGTAAGCGAAACATTGTATTACAATTTAAACATACCTCTGAAGATACAGAATAATTTCTGTGAAACATGCCTCAGGTGAAAATAAACCTTCTTGCTGTGTACTTATTTGAAGATATTACATGGGAGATCTGTAGGAAACTGAACGAGTTACTTACAAAGGAATAATATATATATATATATATATATATATATATATATAGAGAGAGAGAGAGAGAGAGAGAGAGAGAGAGAGCAATAAATTTTACGTAGCCCAGAAAAAGAAAAAACTACACGATAGAGTCCTTCAACACCGCAACCCATTTTTAAAACCAAATACCCTATAGGCCTATACAAATCTAATTTTATCACGCATTGTCTAAATAATAATTACCAATTTCCGGGCATTCAAAACACGAAATTAATTAAAAACGTACAGAAAGGTCAAAAATGAATGTTTTGGAAAATTACAAACACAATAACAGTAATTTATTTATTAAAGAATAAACTCAAATAAAAACAAAACAAGATGGCCTATTTAAAATTATAAATGTATTAAAATAAAATAAATAGACATAGACATATTTCCAGTACAACCGACAAATCAGCTGATTAACTAAATAAATATTAAACAATCGATAGTTAAATTCGAAATAAATCGATTATTCGTTATTTTATATTAAAATTGAAACAAATTCGATTATTCCTTAGTTTTTATATTGAAATAGAATCATTTGGATTATTGTTAATTCATTTGTAATCCTCTGAAGATAGTATCACTGTAATACTATCAGTGCCACTACGTCAGGACAATTAAAAAAATTATATCAACGACTTCCAGAGGTATGCTAATTATAATTTTATAATCAATAACGTGTGTGCGTGCGAGCGAGCGCGCGCGTGTGTATAAACTAGTTAAACTGACGTCAGTTGTTATTTTGTGCAGAGGAATATGACCAGCAAGTGTTTGAATGTGATGACGGGGAGGACCTGGAATTACTTTTTATTTCAGGCTCTGACAGGTGTGTGCAGTTTCATGTTGTCCCTTCTACTTCGCGCGCGCGCGCGTGTGTATGGTGGGAAGGGGATGAAAGCTCCAATTTATTCCAGCGTTCTACGAGCGTGCAGTCAATACTCTCGTCAAAAATTCAAAATACGGGAATCTAATATTAGCGTCGTTAACAAAGAGGTTACAGTAATAAAAATATAATTTAAACGTCATTGTTGTCCTCAAGCGCGTAACGCACAGGTCGATAACGTCGCCACATTTTTAAGTCCCGAGACGCTATGCCGCTAACATCGTTAGGTTAGGCGTTTATAAATAAACGTCTAATTTAAAAACGTCCTGAATTCCGTTTAAGTTAACAAATACTTTTCTGACTACAATATAATTTCGTTCCAGACTATACCTCCGTATATCCGTATAAACTGAAGTGTCGACCAAGTGTCTACAACAAAACAGAGACTTGAGGAACGGTGCTGACGTAATTTCTCTACACACCGTAGGACCAAATAATGATCTATCTTGTTTAGAAGATATTTACTGACTCGACTGATTTTCCTATATTTCATACTTGAAACCTGTTTGTTTATTCAAAAAATAGTTACTAATATGTTACCGTACACAGTGAAAAAATAATAAAATACCCAAAAAATTAAGAGATTAACAAAATTTTTTTTCGATCGAAAACTAATTGGCAAGGAAAATAAGCTTCGATGATACAAAAAGAAAATTTTCCGAGGCCAAAACTATAAAACGGCCATTTCAGGAAGTTCACCTTATTTGCACTAAAACTGCTAACTGACTTGAAGAAAAAAATCCAGTTATTGTCCGGAACAATTGATAAATTTGTTTTGCAGTATATAAGTTTACTGTATATTATAAAGTATTGTAATAAATTTAATGCGTCTATAAATAATACTACTTATATTATTTCTTTAAACTTTGAAAATGGATTTTTACAATATGAAAGTGGATTTGTATTTTAGACATTACTACAGCTTCTTATAAAGTTTCCTAACTAAATATATCAATACAGTAATTAGACAACAAATATATAACAGTAAAGTGTTTTTTCTATAAATTACTTAACGATAAATTGGTTTATACGGTCTCGGTCAGTTGCAACGAAACAGCGTTTTACCAATTCTTGCGCGGTTAATTGCGTCCCCCTCCACTTTCACTTACTAGTGACCGAATCTGTCACTTAGAAATGTTCCTATTCTAAACTCCGATGAGATTTCAATTCTGCAACTTTTCATTTGTGCGAGTAACATCTATCTTCCAATATTTTTGTTACGTTAGGTTAGGTTTGGTTACGTTAGTTTAGGTTAGATTAGGTCGGGTTAGGTTAGGTTAGGTTAAGTTAGGTTAGGTTAGGTTATGCTAGGAATGAATAGAATTACAATGCTAATTTCTGTATTATTTAGTAACATGAAAATGCAATTGATCGGGTTCAAATTCCCACCTCGGTCGCAACTGACCGGGTTTTATACGACTGGGTCGCAAATGACCACGGTCACACCTGTATTATGGCAATGGGTGCCTCAGAAAGAAATCCACCCCGGGCCTCCATTGGCCTAGGTACGCCACTGCCTAATTACACTACATGTAATTCAGAACTCGTTGCTACGATCTAAACGACGATTCTTTGAGTTAAGCATCAGAGATATGCCGGTAAAAACAATGGCAGATCGCGAATAACGGAAGCGCAGAGTTTAGGCTACGTACAAAACGGGTTGGATTTCAATTGCTTAAACAGTAAATCGTCGTAATTTAAATGCAATAGGTTTGCAATCAATAAAATTACACGGTAAATACATTTTTGTGCCCGACTTTGTACCTCGGGATTTTATTTTTATTATTTTACATTATTTGTGTCGACGTTTCGACACTGTTTATTGTCATCGTCAGGACCCGTGTACGGACAAAAGAGAAAATATCAAACACAACAAGATCAATTAATTGTGTGTGTGTGTGTGTGTGTGTGTGTGTGTGTGTGTGTGTGTGTGTGTGTGTGTGTGTGTGTGTGTGTGTGTGTGTGTGTGTGTGTGTGTGTGCGTGCGTGTGTGTGTGCGTGTGTGTGTGCGTGTGTGTGTGTGTGTGTGTGTGCGAGAGAGAGAGAGAGCGCTGAGACAGTTGTTTTCCATCAGAAAAATAATTACATTCCTTACATATTGTTTTACTTACAGTAAATACTCAGACAAAATTATAATACTCCAAAACGTATTAATATAATATTACAATTTAAAATATTGATAATGCAATAATCTCTTAATTATATTTATAAATAATTATACTGTATATGCAGTAATCAGCGAACGTTTGCTTAATCAAGGGATTAATCGTCGAAAACAATTAAGCGATTACTGCATTATCAATATTTTAAATTGTAATATTGTATTGATTATGTTTTGCGTATTTATTTAAGTCCAATGATTTTGTCTATGTATTTAAGAAGTGAAACAATATATAAGGAATGTAATCGCTTTGCTGATGTAAAACAAACTCTCTCTCTCTCTCTCTCTCCCCTTCTCTCTCTCTCTCTCTCTCTCACACACACACACACACACACACACACGCGCGCGCGCGCACTCAATTAATTGATCTTGTATCCGTACACAGGCACTGACGATGACGATAAATGCTGTCGAAACGTCGACACAAATAATGTAAAATTTGTGTTATACTTGTTGACCGATCCTGGCTAAACCAACCTTCCATCGTTAAAGTTTATTGATCGACGGACACTACTAAATTAAGGATTAAAACAAATAACAAAAATGTTGTAAAAACATAATTCTGGAACGCGTCTTGAAACAGAACTCCGCACAAAAAAGTTAATTGAAAACCAGAATATCGTATCCGTTTTACTGTTTTCAGGCCGCAATTCTCTCTTAAATTTAAACTGCATTCGAAGCAAGCAAAAAGCTTTGTTGACATAATACTTTCCAACCCTTTTCCCCCCTTCTATTGTTAACAGAAGCGCGCGCTAATTTTTTGCCGTACTTAATACTGCAACAGAGTGTGTACTTACGCAAAAAGTCCAAGTCACGGCAGCACGTACATCGCGAACCCACCTTAGCACCACATGCCAACTGTGACATGTGTGTCTGCTCTGCCAAACCAATTATACTATCTTATCAACTGGCTGATTGCGGCCTGTCAGATTCCCAATACAAATGTCGACATCACACGTTTTCATCAATTCTGTTTAATTCAAAACGCGATAGATAAGGCGTCACTTTATTTTTTTTCGTTATCCCAATATTATTATTACCGTTAATATTATTGCTGTTATTGTTGTTGTTGTTATTATTGATGAAACACTGCAGTAGTGTCCGTATGACGTGTGCTTAATTTTCCTTATACAATGTTCGTTTATTTCCTTATGATTAGCGAGTGACTTCCTTTATTTTTTGTTACACTAAAGCCTTAGGAATTGAGATATTCTCGCACTAATTGCATTGCGCTTAATCGGGATTAGTGGTTTCATTCACAGACATAAGTAATTTGAACTTATTGAAAGTGTTTTTCCCTTAGACTAAGTTTCAGCGCGGTACAAACTGTTCATTGGCGATTTTTTTTCGTTTATTTATGCAATCCGTTGTACGAGGGTCAGTTGCAAAATTCGCGGAGCGACAATTGTAGCTTAGCGGTAAAAACTAAGATTTTTCGTGAGCTGCAAGATTTGTATTTTATGTGTTAATTTCCAAATCTATCTATCGATTTATTCATTGTTTAGAGGCTGCTTAAAATTGACGTATCATGCGTGTTTTGAAACACGGACAAAATCAAACATCGTGGTGTGACTATTTGTCAAAAATTGTTTAGCGCCAACGGAAAGTCATCATCATCATCATCTTCACGGATTAAACCAAAAATGGTTTGTTCCGGTCTGAAATAGGAAAAGATTAAAGCTGGTCACTCCAGCGCTTCCTCGGACGTCCCACACCTCTCCGTCACCTCGGCTTATAGTTCCATAGTTGTTTGGAGATGCGGCAGTCATCCATTCGGCAAAGATGTTCCCACCAATTCAGCCGATACTGGGCGATCCTGTCGAGTATACTCAGAATATTCAGTTCCTGCCGTATATCTGTGTTTCTTCTATGATCGTGGAGAGTATACCCTGCCACGTGCCTGAGAAATCTCATTTCAGCTGCTTGGATGGGACTGGCCTAGCCTTTCGTTAAAGTCCATTTCTCAGACCCATAAAGAAGTTTGGGAAGAGTCATCACCTTGTAGAATTTTAGGCGTGTTCCTTTACTTGGTGACTTAAGGGTTCGCCTAATGGTACCCCACATAAGGTTGAACTTATGCAACTTATTCACAACGTCGTTGCATGCATTATAAGACACGCTGTGTAGCCCAGGTATTGAAAATTGCTAATTTGTTCCAGGACAGTAGCCTACCACCTATAACAATTTTTGCCCGTACGGGATCAGTTCCACGAAAAGCCATCACCTTTGTCTTAAGTGTGGACATTTTCAATCCAGTAAATTGCGATTCACTATTAAATTGCCTCAAATAATCAATAATTGGAACCAAATTACAACCGAAATTCTATTGGAAGCTGTTTAGCATAACACTAGCTACACAATACAATTATCTAACAAAACGAACGTCTTGGAAACAACTTAACGAGGACAATAGGTGCAAAGATCTATATCGTAATGCGGATCAATTCGACAACTATATTTAGCCAAGGCGATGACTTGACGAACAAATGTTATGATAACATTCTTATCGCTGAATTCTCAGAATTTCTGAAACACTCTAAACGTAATGTTGAGTAGGTCCGACCGGCCTCACGTGACGCTCTGCCGCAGCTCGACCCTATATTCACGTAATCGTTTTACTTACTAAACTACTAGTAATTCGCTTCTAAATTTCGTCTAATACTTTTTATAAATTTTTGATGTTCTAGTTCAACAGCAGGTCTATGGTTTATATTATTCTTTGGAAAAGGTCAGTCGCGTGGCGTGAGTACATAACACCTGTTGCCGGTTGTGATAGGCGTAAAAGTTAACCTAAAAAATTAATTCGAATTTTTTTTTGTAACAAGTTTTTAGGGCATTTTCTATCATTCGCTGGCAGAAGAAGAGGGTCCCGGTTGAACGGGATCTGACTCTTATTGTGATTACACAGAATAAATCAGAACACAAGTAATCGGATTAAAAATAATAAAGACAAACAGAGAAACACATGACTAAACGAACAAAACAGAAATAGGTAAGTAGTATCTGCTGCACATCAGTTCCGAAAACGAACATACGCGTAGTTGGTAACTGAGTGTTTTGCCGGTTTATACAGCGGCAACACAATGGGTGGATGAATGTGTCCCGCCTCCACAGTTTATACAGCGACAACTACTACGAGGCCGATGACCGTACGCAGTAAAACATTGCCGATGTCTAAGTAGGCAACACAAGGCGGTGCAAGTTCTCAGCAGTTCGAAATCAATGCTACGCTTTTCTTCAAATTTCCCTACTAACATAGTTCGGATTTCAAATTATTCAATAACTTAAGTATTTATTCTGTGATATAACGCATACTATTTTCTCTTATTCCCAGTACTGTTGCCGCCGGCAACAGCGGTTACATGGACGACACGCAACTGCAGTGTGGCGACCTTGGAGTCTCTTCAAACATTTGTCCGATCACGCCATGCCAGTTATCTTGACCGGCGTCTCGCTTTGCTTTGCTTTGTTGTAACGAGGAGAATCGTGCCCGATGAAAACCCGTACTGGCCACACAGACCGTTTCCTAATACTGGGAAGGCATTATTTGCTAGATGACACTGGAATTTTGAATTTGATTTTGAACTGATTGCGTAGCACTGCCTCTGTTGCTGATTCGGATGGCAGGTACCTTTTAGGCGTGAGTCGCTTCCGCGAGGCAGACAAAAGGTGAAGACAACCCAGTGAAAATGTTGAGTTCAATCGTCTGTCTACAAGCTGTTATCTAACAGATTTACGGTAGAGGATTTGTTTGCGCTCAAACCGTTTCACATACCTTTCACTGAGACTGTAGGTTTCGAGGTCTTTATTGCTGACGAACCACGGGCACTCAGCACCTTGGTCTGAAACGTTTCGATAATAGCGACGTTGGATTTGTAAGCAGTTCGCTGCAAGTCAACCTCGTACAGTATCTGAATAGCCCCCAGTATCTTCCTTTCCTTTCTGTTACCTTCGCTCCTCATGGACATCCTTCCCTAAGTATATTAGCGCAATGCTTGATTTAGTTACCGTTTACCACCGGCATGGAGGTTCCCTGCCTCGCGGGGAACGACCGATGCCTCGAGGCGTCAACCTACTGGGTCCGATGCGGGCGACACCTGCCGTCATCTTCGCCCCCAGAGGCAGTGCTAACAACCAAACTGACACCTAAATTTAACAAAATTATTGTTCAAAAATATCCGGTGCCTCTGCGGTTATCCGCGTCGGCGTGTCCTTCCCAGAAAATCCAGCTGGCAGCCATCGGGCACGTCCCGGAATCTGCAATTCAGCAAACACGCCCCACTACCACAACGCAACGCAACGAAGCCGTATGTCCACACAGGCTTGAAGGCAGTATTAGCATAACACTAAGTACAGAATACAACTATTTAACAAAACGAACATCTTGAATGCTAAACTGCGAACAACTCAACAAGGACAATAGGTGCAAAGATACCCTTCTCGTCCCCCGACTACTCGCGGAATAATGCGACTGCTATTTTAGCCAAGGCGATGACTTGACGAACAAATCGTGCGTTGTTATGATAACATTCTTATCGCACTGTTTAAAGCGTGCTACAGACCTGCTTGTGGAAGGAGTTCCCTAAGCTTCACGGGGTTTTTGGTGGGTCATCTACGAGAACCAGAGGCCGTTTGGACCGAATCGGGCGTGGAGATTCTGCCGTACTGACGGTTCTTAGATAAGGGAGAGGAGAAGTCGCTGCTGAAGCAAAGAAAGTTTCAGAGAACGACCAGCCGAAGGTAGCAAGAGTGTGGAACTCGAAGACCTCCGCGAGTTACGTTGTTTCCGACGGACCACGAAGATCCCGACATGCGGGAAAAATTATTTGGCTTGAAAAAATATTTTTCGTGAATTTTTCATTCTTCACTTAGAACCTTGAAAAATTCCAGTTGTATAATAACATACTGTAAAATTTTCATTGCCCTAGTGTTTGTAGTTTCTGAGGAAAAGATACATGTCGATGAAAAAATTTAAATTTCGGCATTCGTACTTTAAAGTTCTGAGAGTTTAAGACGAGTGTCCTTTACAGTTTACATAGGAAGCATGTTCTGAGTGTAAACTGGTGTATAATATTGAGTTTAGGTTTATTAGCTCAATAATTCTCTTTTAATACAAAAATATCCCTCTCAGAAACAATGCACGATATTCAATTTTCGTATAATTATAAACATCGAAATAAATATATTGTAAAAAATGTGGCTAATTGGATGTTGCAACGGAATAAAAAATTATTATTTTACACATTTTAAACACACTTTCAAGGCAAATTAATGTTATTTTATCATAAACAACACTTTGAAATACCATTATAGGCTACGTCAAAAACAGAAAAAAAACCTTTCACCCGACCTATGGTGTAGGGTGCGCTTTACGAAATTGTAAAATCTTAATTTAATAATCGTAAATTATCTGAAACAAATATATACACCATATTAGGAGTACGTCACACTTACTCATGGATTTAAATGTAATAAGTTCATTATAAAAGAACACAGGAAATTTTGAGGAAAAAGTCTATCATTTCTTTTAATGTGTCTACCAAAATCCTCTAATCCACACTTCTGAATCATCAGTTTATTATTACATTTCCAGTGTATTGGTTTCTACTGTCGTCTACAACGTCATCTAGTACTAAGTCGTTAGTATTATGAACGTAACGTACTCGCGAAGTATCTTGCCCGGCTCACTCGCGTACTGTAGAAAAGTGTTTCCAGGTCAATCAAATCTTTTTTCTCCATACAGCTGCCCAAAATTTCCCCACTGCCACAAATATGTGCGCCTTGACCAAAGCGTAATGTTTTGAAGAATGTGAACATATTCTAAATGATTAAATACTATTACAAAAACAACGTAAATAATAAAATTATTTTATTTATGATAAAAGAAAAAATTATTTATGATTCAGCATACTGAGAGATCGAGGTGAATACTTTTGAAATCCTTTTCTTGTATGTAATGCGGAACGTTCTCGTGCGTTCGACGGTGTCGTTCTAGAAGCTTCTCGACTAGCCCTGCCGGTCTGTGTTACTGCCAAGGCCGCGCTGAAGTATCCTCTAGATTTTTCGAGTGCTTGTTAAGGACGCATATTATGGAACCCGGCAGGCTATAAATAACCCACACCTACCGCTTAGTTTTAGTTTATGTTGGGCGATTTGTCAAGTAATATCAAGTGGTTGTGTGTTATAATTAGTGCGGAATTCTTTATAGTTGACATTATTATTGCGTGTGGACAATTTTTACTCGAATTGTTGTAATAGACTATCTTGTTGATTACAAATTATTAATTGTGATAATTAAAGCTGGTTATTAGTGATTTCATTGGCGTCTTGTATTTTTTTTCCACTGATCAGTTAGACCGTCGTAACAACATTTACACAAATTGGTTAATTCATAAAAACAATTTAAAATCAGTGATACCTATTTTTTATTATAATATTTATGATGTCGTCAATGAGAATGTTTGGGTACATGTTTGAAATGGCGAAAGAATATAATTTTTAGTTGGTCCGTGAGTTCTATTCTGGTTTTTGTATTGTATTAGGCTGGGACTGTTTCAAAATTCTATAAAAACAGATTCGATGTTTATAATTTTTTTTAAAATTGAATTATTATACTGAGCATATCACATTCCACTTTTCAATAAATACTACGAAAATCAGTGTTACACTGAAAAAAGTATTTGTTACATATTGCTTGTATATGTATGTATACTGAAAGCAATACGACGTGTGATATGATTCTATTTATGTTCATTGTAAATATCGATTTCTTATAATAAAACACATGCAAAGACAATTATGCGCTCATCTCATTTAATTATCCTTTTACTATTATTTCAATCTTAATTCTGTATAGCGAAATCTCTCTTACTCCAAATACAACGAGCAACCTTTTACACGTTGAATCAGTTCACTTGGCACCCGACACTGAAGTTCTCACTTCCCATTTTTTTTGTTTTTGTCAATACTGTCAATACGAATGCTTTTCCTGTGGTGACCTACTGACTTATTTATTAGAAGTTTTGAGAAGACCACATTTCGTGAAACTTTTACGAACTTTGGCTTCACGGAATATAAAATAAATAATTATATGGAACTTGTAAACCTCTTTCCGTTACAACCTCACTGTTTAATGACAGGCGGAGGCTCGTGCTAAGAAATCATCCCTTATCGTTTACGATAAGGTCGTATGCTGTTTGCGTCATTTTCTTGACGGTGTTGGGAAGAATCGGTCTGAGAAACATATCACTTCTGGATGGTGTAACCGTGTTTCCATCTTTGAATGTAGTAACTTGCAACAAAAATTCCATAACCACTTAAGCTGGTATAGCCTATTTCTAAGACAGCTGCGCGTGATAGAGTAAGGCTTATAAATAGCTGTAGAAACAAAATGAATTAAAATATTTTTAAATTCATAAAATAAAATTAGAGTTTTCCTAATAATCACAATTATTCAGCGTCTGGTAAATAACGTACGTATTTGCAGCTTTAAGAAAACAATTAAGCACGCGCCAGGAAACGAAGACATATTCTATTAATCTATCTACACTTTTTTCACTCAGACGCACTTTCCCTTATAGGGTTGTCTATGTTGTGACTCCTCTAGTCTAAGAACCGTCGTCTTTGCACAGGTAAACTACCAATATCTTGACTTTAATTCGGTAAAATGGAAAAAGTTTATTGCTGGATTTTACATAAACAAATAACGTACTTTAACACGAGGTACAACATACTTGGAACAACATGCTTAAATTGAAGTGGGAAGGAGTAGAGGGAAAATAAGGGTTCAAACGCAACACAATGTCAACTAATAGAGTCCCGCACCAATCACTTTCACTTTCTACTGGACCACAGCATCCGCGACTTTTTCGCGTATATGCCGTCTTTCGCAAGCCTAAATCACTTTCACTTTCTACTGGACCGCGAATTTCCGCGAATAAATTTTTTTATTTTGTTTTAATTTGATATTTTTATTTTTTTAATTAAATTGATTTGCATATCTGCGAATATATGCCGTCTTTCGCGAGCCTAAATCACTTTCACTTTCTACTGGACCGCGAATTTCCGCGAATAAATTTTTTTAAATTTGATATTTTTATTTTTTTAATTAAATTGATTTGCATATCCGCGAATATATGCCGCCTTTCGCGAGCCTAGATCACTTTCACTTTCTATCAGCTGGACCCGCAGCATCCCAAATGGACCACCCGCATCCACAAATATATTTTTTATTTTTAAATAAAGCTGATTTGCATATCAGAGGTGGGTGGCGGGTGGGAGGTTCCGACTTGATGAATTATAGTGTATATATTAAATATATGATCAGGGTTACCAACCTTGCATGAGTTCAAATTTGTTGTATGTTATAATGTATATTAAATCTATATGATTAGGTTTACCAACCTATGCAGGGTTCAAACTTGATATGTGTATTATAGTGTATATTAAAATATATGATCAGGTTTACCAATCCTGTATTATTGTGTGTATAGAACAGATCTGTCAACATTTTTCTTCGGTGGGAAATTCAAACTATATGAGCAACGCATTCGCCAGAATCTGAGACTCGAGAGAGTATGTTTGTCGTGCATGCTTTATTTTTTATTCGCTCGCGTCATCCGTATTTAAAGTTCGCTACTTCCAGTACACATGGCCTCTGTAACAGATTTGGTCTCCAACAGGTGTGATTCGAACGGTAAGAGTTAAATATAGTTTACAGACGATTGTAATTTTAAAAATTCATTTTTGCATTAAATATATATATCGTAAACAATGAAATAATAATATTTCGTCATTGTAAGATTTTAATAAAACAATTATCAGTTTAAATTCTCTCTCTCTCTCTCTCTCTCTCACACTTGTTGTGTATGTTTCTCTCTCTCTCTGTGGTCAGTACCGCGCGCATGTATATAAAATTAGAAAGTTTATATTTATTCGACAAATATTAACGCCCTCTCTCTCTCTCTCTCTCGCTCGCAGACGTCGGAAGCAATTCGAGGTCATTGACACGACTTTACACTGACACATTGCAGTCTCTCACTCTCTCTCTCTCTCTCTCTCTCTCTGGGTTAAGCTGGTGTTGTACGTTACTAAAATCATAGCAAATATTTTCATTCTAAGCATGTATTACTGTTTAGTAATAATTACAACCAACAAAGGATATATAAGTTTGTATACATGGATTGTATATTGCAAGCACAGAATTATTATTTAAATCCGATATCTGTTTTTATTAAAATCATACAATGTCAAAAGAGGATAGTTGTCTGTTACGAACCAGTACTAACTCTCCTATATGGCCGTCGCTCGCATCATCCGTATTTAAAGTTCGCTACTTCCAGTACACATGGCCTCTGTAACAGATTTGGTCTTCAACAGGTGTGATTCGAACGGTAAGAGCAAGAACAATATGAACAAGGTCAAGGACATTATATATGTCTAGTATCCCTCCTCAGACGCTGGTGTTACTTTGTGTCATAAAATCTCGTGGCACTCAAGATAAGAGACAATACGTTTGCAAAAAACGACAAAATTGAACTTCTGGAAACAAAATTGTACGGTTTGTAAGTAATATCGACAACACAGGTCAGCATTTTTCGGTCATTGACAGATAAAGGGATCGTCACATTAGGACTACTGGCTGCTAAATCCAGTAGTACAAGAACTTAGATATTTGTTGAATCAGTAGCAAAAATGTTAGATCTACTGTTTTCAGCGTACATAGACATTTGATAATATTCCATTTTGGTTGTATTCGTGAAGCCATAGTGTAATGGCTGTCCTTGGAAGTCATGTAACCCTTAGTGTTTGTGCGGGAATCGTAGTCGGATTTTAGTTTCTGTCATGTCTTTCGTCCGTTTGTGTGCAGGTTGTCTTTACAGTCATGAAAATCATTTCAAGAGGTAAGCCGCATTGTATTGTTCGCGTACCGCGAGCATATGCGGTGGTGATTGCTGTACAAGAATTCTACGGACTGATGTGTTACGAAATTAGCGTGGTAACCAAGTTCTATGACATAGAGCGCGGGTTTCTCCGTACAATTGTGTAACGTCGCGTAGCATTTTTGTGCGATGTTAAGCGACCTATAAAACGTAATGAACCTGTTGTGGCATGATGACGGAGTTGCACAGATGCGTGTGATAATAATAATAACAATAATAATATAAAGAGGTCGCGTGCTCAAACATTATTATTATTTCGCCTTTGACATGCTCCTTGTCAGTCTGTAATTTAGAGGTAGCGAATCTTTTTGCCATTCTTCTGCCGATGATAAAATGTTCTCTGTAGAGTTATTCGTCAAGTTGTTGGTGTAACAATAACATGGTGTAAGCTACCTCTCGTTTATCCATGAGAATGAGTGTTCGGTGTCATCTGCCGTGAGGGTAAATAGCGCCTTATTTTCGCTATTATTTACAACGGTACGGCTAAAATACTAGTAAGCGTAATCAAAAATTACTTCCTACCCTGCTAACAACATCAATGGATGCATTTTGAGTACGTGGCTATGAAAATGATCCGGACACAGGTTATGTCAGGTTGTAATAAGTTAGGCCTCTCCAGTTCTATAATTTTCTACAAAAAATTAGTTTTGTTTCCGATTAAGTATCTCCATTTTAATTACTTTTAACACTACACTGAAAAGTTTGTAGTTGTGGGTAGAGGAAAAAATATCAGGAAAGGTATCCGTAGTATGCCATACGATAGTGAAGGAAAGATTTCATCGATATTTTGACATGTTCTCTCGCATATGTTATAGGTTACAGTGGATATGAGATTCGGTTAGAACATGTGCACACTAAATAGGTAATTGTAAGGAAAATAAGAAATTACTGTAATAGGTAAGTTGTTCAGTACTACAGGAGTAGAAAAATATTTTCATATTCATCATTGTCGTAAGGAACTCACACCCTGATGGAAGGACACAAAAGGTGCAGTACAAAAATCCTCCCAGAAGGTCCTTCCAGAGGGCGACTGACTGTACGCTATCATTAAAATTATACAAAACCACTGCTGTCCCGATTCAGATGTACGACAGTGAGGAATGTAAGCGAAACATGTCTACAATTTGAAGCAGCTGAAGTGCTTTCTCTGAGAAGAGTCAAGGGTTCCACACAGTTGGACAGAACGACTGCATTCGGAACGAGCTAAACGTCTATAATCCGAACCAGCGAATAGACGATTACAGATTAAAATGGTGGGAACACGTCGACGGAATGGACGAAAACAGGCAAGCAGTCCAGCGGGCTAAGCTATGTTAACTTCACACGCACGCACGCACGCACACACACACACACACACACACATTGATACATTTGGAAACTGAGTACAGAATAAATCTACAATCACCTAGTCGGTTTGTTGGCAGAAAACAATTAATATATTCGTTGAGAAAATCTGTTGTGGCTGAACGAAACATGTGTCTGAATAAATTTTCTCTCTACATAGCAGTTGTAAAAGTAGTCATATACATTATGTGCTATATATACAAAAGGCTTTCAACGTGTTTGTCATTTCAACCAATTTGTACCGTGCTCTAATTATGTAAAAAAAAAAAAAAAAAAAAAAAAATAACTGTACCGCTCCATACAACTGAGAATAAATCCGTACACACACACACACATGAACAATTTTACGTTTAAATAAAATCTATACATACAATAAAATTATGTTTCAGTATTAATGATATAAATATTACTGTTTTATTAATTTAAAATACCGTATAATTGCTTACGACGCACACACTTAGCAACGTTTTTACTTATTTGAACAAGTCATGTATTAACTTCAATAAATAATGCACTTGATAATGTTTAAATATTTCCAACAACTATGTTGATTAGAAGTGCTGTAAGTTCAATAACAATGTTCGCTACGTAACGTATTCAAATCTGTTTACTCACCTCTTAAATGTTGATGCACGCAATTATCGATTTCACAATGAGGTATGAAGGCTAATTGCATTCTTCACGTATATATATTGATGTATCTTACAACGGTAGGGTAGGGGTAGCTTAGCGTGTTGTTTTGAAAGTCATTGTCCGCCGTTGGAAACTTTCAGAAGTTAGCGATACTGAAAGTATTTTCGTGCATTAGTCAAAATTAGGAAAACAATGCAGAGAGAGAGCGAGTGGACACACATGTAAGTAGCTCGATACTCAGTGACAACAACACACACACACACACACACACACACAGTTAATATTTGTCAAATATATAACAACGAGTGAGAGAGAGAGAGAGAGAGAGAGAGAGGAGGGGTCATCGACCGTGATGGAAAAGCTTTACCTCTCTGCTTTAAGAAGTTAGCGATACTGAAAGTATTTTCGGACAAGTTAACACGGCTCTTTTTAAGAAACATTCTATCATTTATTTGATGTCGATACCGGTATTAATTATAGATTACACTTAGTTGCATTCACTTCCATGTGCTTACAAATACTTGTAATTAGTTTCGTTAATAACTAGGCCAAAACATTGTCATTACATGTCAACTCTTCCGTCTGTCTCGTAAATTTTGCGCAGCACTGTTTGAGTCTTATCTTTGTAAATAAAGAGCAACAGCAACAGTGTCGTAATACTCTACTTATTTGAACAAGTCCTGTATTAAATGCACTTGTTAATGTTTTAATGTGAACAATTTTACGTTTAAATAAAATCTGTACATACAATAAAATTATGTTTCAGTATTAATGATATAAATATTACTGTTTTATTAATTTAAAATACCGTATATATATATATATATATATAACCTAGGAACTTCGCAGGTGAAGAAATTAATTTCTATTTTTCATCTGTAACGACATGCGTGTATAATTTTAATTTATTTCACTATACACCTCTGAACCTATGTGTAATTATTTTGTAAACTGTGTTATCTATGAAGGAACTGTTGCAGCAAACGTTAACACTAGAACGATTATATTATTATTATTTAGTGATCAGATAATTTCATAAAAAATAAGAAACGTAAAAGATATACGCTGACTTTACCGCAACCACGTCTATTTAGATAAACGGCTCGGAAGAAAAAATAATTCTTCACAAAGCAGAACAACAACTACAGTCTCAAATAAATATATTTTAAATCTGGGGCTATGCGTGTACGTAGGGAAGGTCTTCATATGCTTACTGGACAAAATATAAATATTCGCTGGCAGATAATTTCATAAAAAAATAAGAAACGTAAAAGATATACGCTGACTTTACCGCAACCACGTCTATTTAGATAAACGGCTCAGAAGAAAAAATAATTCTTCACAAAGCAGAACGACAACTACAGTCTCAAATAAATATATTTTAAAAAAGATAAATATACATTAGATGGAAATGGCTTTGCGCACTAAAGTCACCATCTATCTCTTGTTTCTCCGGTCAGTATTGACCTATGCTGCTCCCGCATGGTGGTCGCTTGTCTCGACCACTAACAAGTGTAGGCTGGAAGCTTTCCAGGCCCGTACCCTCAGATCCTTGTCGGGGTCTCCATGGTTTGTGAGAAATAATGTTATTCGTGGAGGCCTTCGAGTTCCCACCCTTGCTGATTTTGTCCGGTAATGAATAGGAATTATATAAATAATCTAAGGATTAATTGATAATAATATACTTATGACGATTAAATTTAAAATATTATTGCGGAAAGTTTTAATGAATAGGAATTGATATAGATAAAATAAATATCAGTTTACGTAATGAGAATGTTTGTTTGCATTGAGTTTGGTTTAGCTAAATAACACAAGGGAGCACATTTCGCAGTTGGCTTTACATACCTCCAGACAACGGTACAAGCCAATTTAGATAGCACAACATGAACTCTGAATCGTCGGCTATATTAGAAATTCCTTCCTTTCAAAGCGTGTAATGAGACCGTTTGAATATCTTATAGCAGTGTCAAGTAACTCAATAAATTGCTTGGAACTACGAAGAAGTTTCAATGCTTACAGAAGTTTATTCAATGTGTACATTCTTTTGGACAGTACAAAACGCTCTGGTTGCTTTATGGAAATATTCATTAAAGTTTTAGAACAAATAAAACTATTTTATCTAGTTTTATTCTAAATTTACTTAAAATTTGATCACAAGAGAGAGAGAGAGAGAGAGAGAGAGAGAGAGAGAGAGAGAGAGAGAGAGAGAGAGAGAGAGAGAGAGAGGTAATATTTTTTTTTCTAGTGCCTAATCTTTTAAACTAAAAAACGTATTACTTTTACAAATATAGCTTGAACGTAACACATACACACAGACGTTAGGGAAAGACTGCAATGTGTCAGTGTAAAGTCGTGTCAATGACCTCCTGTATTACAATGGTTTAGCATAGTTTCTTACTGAAGGCTTGTACGCTTTAAATTCAGCTATACCTAAAATATATCTTCAATTAGGGTCATTGTACACACACAGTGGAATGCTTTCAGAAATTTGCGACACACACACACATACACAACGATGTTTCTACTTATTTGAACAAGTCCTGTATTAAATGCAATTGTTAATGTTTTAATGTGAACAATTTTACGTTTAAATAAAATCTGTACATACAATAAATTATGTTTCAGTATTAATGATATAAATATTACTGTTTTATTAATTTAAAATGCCATATATATATATATATATAACCTAGGAACTTCGCAGGTGAAGAAATTAATTTCTATTTTTCATCTGTAACGACATGCGTGTATAATTTTAATTTATTTCACTATACACCTTCGCCACCGCTGCTACCACAGTCGTCAGTAATAAAAAAAGAAGAAGAAGAAAGATCAGTTAGGAAACGCATCAGTACTCGTTCGAAACGATTAACATCAGTCCCAATGGACCACAGCATCCGTGAATTTCCGCGGAAAAAAAAAAAAAAAAAAAAAAAAAAAAAAAAAAAAAAAAAAAAAACGTAAAACGTTCTACTTACGTTTCATGTTAGGTTAAAAAATACAGTCCACGTACGTTTCACGTTTACGTTAGGTTAAGATGCAGTCTACTTACGTTTCACTGTTAGGTTAAAAATGCAGTCCACGTACGTTTCACGTTTACGTTAGGTTAAGATGCAGTCTACTTACGTTTCACGTTAGGTTAAAAAATGCAGTCCACGTACGTTTTTCGTTTACGTTAGGTTAAGATGCAGTCTACTTACGTTTCACTGTTAGGTTAAAAATGCAGTCCACGTACGTTTTTCGTTTACGTTAGGTTAAAATACAGTCTACTTACGTTTCACGTTAGGTTAAAAATGCAGTCCACGTACGTTTCACGTTTACGTTAGGTTAAGATGCAGTCTACTTACGTTTCACGTTAGGTTAAAAAATGCAGTCCACGTACGTTTTTCGTTTACGTTAGGTTAAAATACAGTCTACTTACGTTTCACGTTAGGTTAAAATGCAAACACACGCACGCACACACACACACACACACACACACACACGAACGCCCGCTCTCTCTCTCTCTCTCACTCATCGTCAAAACGTTGACTTCATTTTTCATTGTATTAAATAATTAACAAATATTAACTATGTGTGCATGTGTGTTGTCAACTACTTACATGCGCGTTCTCTCTCTCTCTTAACATAACGCTTCGTGTGAAGCGTTTTGTAGAGCAGGTTTCAACTGTGGAAGGTTTCATACCGTTTCCCCTCTAACGTAAACGAAAAACGTACGTGGACTGCATTTTTAACCTAACGTGAAACGTAAGTAGACTGCATCTTAACCTAACGTAAACGTGAAACGTACGTGGACTGTATTTTTTAACCTAACATGAAACGTAAGTAGAACGTTTTACGGTTTTTTTTTTTTTTCCGCGGAAATTCACGGATGCTGTGGTCCATTGGGACTGATGTTAATCGTTTCGAACGAGTACTGATGCGTTTCCTAACTGATCTTTCTTCTTCTTCTTTTTTTATTACTGACGACTGTGGTAGCAGCGGTGGCGAAGGTGTATAGTGAAATAAATTAAAATTATACACGCATGTCGTTACAGATGAAAAATAGAAATTAATTTCTTCACCTGCGAAGTTCCTAGGTTATATATATATGGTATTTTAAATTAATAAAACAGTAATATTTATATCATTAATACTGAAACATAATTTATTGTATGTACAGATTTTATTTAAACGTAAAATTGTTCACATTAAAACATTAACAAGTGCATTTAATACAGGACTTGTTCAAATAAGTAGAAACATCGTTGTGTATGTGTGTGTGTGTCGCAAATTTCTGAAAGCATTCCACTGTGTGTGTACAATGACCCTAATTGAAGATATATTTTAGGTATAGCTGAATTTAAAGCGTACAAGCCTTCAGTAAGAAACTATGCTAAACCATTGTAATACAGGAGGTCATTGACACGACTTTACACTGACACATTGCAGTCTTTCCCTAACGTCTGTGTGTATGTGTTACGTTCAAGCTATATTTGTAAAAGTAATACGTTTTTTAGTTTAAAAGATTAGGCACTAGAAAAAAAATATATTACCTCTCTCTCTCTCTCTCTCTCTCTCTCTCTCTCTCTCTCTCTCTCTCTCTCTCTCTCTCTCTCTCTCTCTCTCTCTCTTCTTGTGATCAAATTTTAAGTAAATTTAGAATAACACTAGATAAAATAGTTTTATTTGTCTCTCTCTCTCTCTCTCTCTCTCTCTCTCTCTCTCTCTCTCTCTCTCTCTCTCTCTCTCTCTCTCTCTCTTCTTGTGATCAAATTTTAAGTAAATTTAGAATAACACTAGATAAAATAGTTTTATTTGTTCTAAAACTTTAATGAATATTTCCATAAAGCAACCAGAGCGTTTTGTACTGTCCAAAAGAATGTACACATTGAATAAACTTCTGTAAGCATTGAAACTTCTTCGTAGTTCCAAGCAATTTATTGAGTTACTTGACACTGCTATAAGATATTCAAACGGTCTCATTACACGCTTTGAAAGGAAGGAATTTCTAATATAGCCGACGATTCAGAGTTCATGTTGTGCTATCTAAATTGGCTTGTACCGTTGTCTGGAGGTATGTAAAGCCAACTGCGAAATGTGCTCCCTTGTGTTATTTAGCTAAACCAAACTCAATGCAAACAAACATTCTCATTACGTAAACTGATATTTATTTTATCTATATCAATTCCTATTCATTAAAACTTTCCGCAATAATATTTTAAATTTAATCGTCATAAGTATATTATTATCAATTAATCCTTAGATTATTTATATAATTCCTATTCATTACCGGACAAAATCAGCAAGGGTGGGAACTCGAAGGCCTCCACGAATAACATTATTTCTCACAAACCATGGAGACCCCGACAAGGATCTGAGGGTACGGGCCTGGAAAGCTTCCAGCCTACACTTGTTAGTGGTCGAGACAAGCGACCACCATGCGGGAGCAGCATAGGTCAATACTGACCGGAGAAACAAGAGATAGATGGTGACTTTAGTGCGCAAAGCCATTTCCATCTAATGTATATTTATCTTTTTTAAAATATATTTATTTGAGACTGTAGTTGTCGTTCTGCTTTGTGAAGAATTATTTTTTCTTCTGAGCCGTTTATCTAAATAGACGTGGTTGCGGTAAAGTCAGCGTATATCTTTTACGTTTCTTATTTTTTTATGAAATTATCTGCCAGCGAATATTTATATTTTGTCCAGTAAGCATATGAAGACCTTCCCTACGTACACGCATAGCCCCAGATTTAAAATATATTTATTTGAGACTGTAGTTGTTGTTCTGCTTTGTGAAGAATTATTTTTTCTTCCGAGCCGTTTATCTAAATAGACGTGGTTGCGGTAAAGTCAGCGTATATCTTTTACGTTTCTTATTTTTTATGAAATTATCTGATCACTAAATAATAATAATATAATCGTTCTAGTGTTAACGTTTGCTGCAACAGTTCCTTCATAGATAACACAGTTTACAAAATAATTACACATAGGTTCAGAGGTGTATAGTGAAATAAATTAAAATTATACACGCATGTCGTTACAGATGAAAAATAGAAATTAATTTCTTCACCTGCGAAGTTCCTAGGTTATATATATATATATATATATATATATACGGTATTTTAAATTAATAAAACAGTAATATTTATATCATTAATACTGAAACATAATTTTATTGTATGTACAGATTTTATTTAAACGTAAAATTGTTCACATTAAAACATTAACAAGTGCATTTAATACAGGACTTGTTCAAATAAGTAGAGTATTACGACACTGTTGCTGTTGCTCTTTATTTACAAAGATAAGACTCAAACAGTGCTGCGCAAAATTTACGAGACAGACGGAAGAGTTGACATGTAATGACAATGTTTTGGCCTAGTTATTAACGAAACTAATTACAAGTATTTGTAAGCACATGGAAGTGAATGCAACTAAGTGTAATCTATAATTAATACCGGTATCGACATCAAATAAATGATAGAATGTTTCTTAAAAAGAGCCGTGTTAACTTGTCCGAAAATACTTTCAGTATCGCTAACTTCTTAAAGCAGTGAGGTAAAGCTTTTCCATCACGGTCGATGACCCCTCCTCTCTCTCTCTCTCACTCGTTGTTATATATTTGACAAATATTAACTGTGTGTGTGTGTGTGTGTGTGTGTGTGTGTGTGTGTGTGTGTGTGTGTGTGTGTGTTGTCACTGAGTATCGAGCTACTTACATGTGTGTCCACTCGCTCTCTCTCTGCATTGTTTTCCTAATTTTGACTAATGCACGAAAATACTTTCAGTATCGCTAACTTCTGAAAGTTTCCAACGGCGGACAATGACTTTCAAAACAACACGCTAAGCTACCCCTACCCTACCGTTGTAAGATACATCAATATATATACGTGAAGAATGCAATTAGCATTCATACCTCATTGTGAAATCGATAATTGCGTGCATCAACATTTAAGAGGTGAGTAAACAGATTTGAATACGTTACGTAGCGAACATTGTTATTGAACTTACAGCACTTCTAATCAACATAGTTGTTGGAAATATTTAAACATTATCAAGTGCATTATTTATTGAAGTTAATACATGACTTGTTCAAATAAGTAAAAACGTTGCTAAGTGTGTGCGTCGTAAGCAATTATACGGTATTTTAAATTAATAAAACAGTAATATTTATATCATTAATACTGAAACATAATTTTATTGTATGTATAGATTTTATTTAAACGTAAAATTGTTCATGTGTGTGTGTGTGTACGGATTTATTCTCAGTTGTATGGAGCGGTACAGTTATTTTTTTTTTTTTTTTTTTTTTACATAATTAGAGCACGGTACAAATTGGTTGAAATGACAAACACGTTGAAAGCCTTTTGTATATATAGCACATAATGTATATGACTACTTTTACAACTGCTATGTAGAGAGAAAATTTATTCAGACACATGTTTCGTTCAGCCACAACAGATTTTCTCAACGAATATATTAATTGTTTTCTGCCAACAAACCGACTAGGTGATTGTAGATTTATTCTGTACTCAGTTTCCAAATGTATCAATGTGTGTGTGTGTGTGTGTGTGTGTGTGCGTGCGTGCGTGCGTGTGAAGTTAACATAGCTTAGCCCGCTGGACTGCTTGCCTGTTTTCGTCCATTCCGTCGACGTGTTCCCACCATTTTAATCTGTAATCGTCTATTCGCTGGTTCGGATTATAGACGTTTAGCTCGTTCCGAATGCAGTCGTTCTGTCCAACTGTGTGGAACCCTTGACTCTTCTCAGAGAAAGCACTTCAGCTGCTTCAAATTGTAGACATGTTTCGCTTACATTCCTCACTGTCGTACATCTGAATCGGGACAGCAGTGGTTTTGTATAATTTTAATGATAGCGTACAGTCAGTCGCCCTCTGGAAGGACCTTCTGGGAGGATTTTTGTACTGCACCTTTTGTGTCCTTCCATCAGGGTGTGAGTTCCTTACGACAATGATGAATATGAAAATATTTTTCTACTCCTGTAGTACTGAACAACTTACCTATTACAGTAATTTCTTATTTTCCTTACAATTACCTATTTAGTGTGCACATGTTCTAACCGAATCTCATATCCACTGTAACCTATAACATATGCGAGAGAACATGTCAAAATATCGATGAAATCTTTCCTTCACTATCGTATGGCATACTACGGATACCTTTCCTGATATTTTTTCCTCTACCCACAACTACAAACTTTTCAGTGTAGTGTTAAAAGTAATTAAAATGGAGATACTTAATCGGAAACAAAACTAATTTTTTGTAGAAAATTATAGAACTGGAGAGGCCTAACTTATTACAACCTGACATAACCTGTGTCCGGATCATTTTCATAGCCACGTACTCAAAATGCATCCATTGATGTTGTTAGCAGGGTAGGAAGTAATTTTTGATTACGCTTACTAGTATTTTAGCCGTACCGTTGTAAATAATAGCGAAAATAAGGCGCTATTTACCCTCACGGCAGATGACACCGAACACTCATTCTCATGGATAAACGAGAGGTAGCTTACACCATGTTATTGTTACACCAACAACTTGACGAATAACTCTACAGAGAACATTTTATCATCGGCAGAAGAATGGCAAAAAGATTCGCTACCTCTAAATTACAGACTGACAAGGAGCATGTCAAAGGCGAAATAATAATAATGTTTGAGCACGCGACCTCTTTATATTATTATTGTTATTATTATTATCACACGCATCTGTGCAACTCCGTCATCATGCCACAACAGGTTCATTACGTTTTATAGGTCGCTTAACATCGCACAAAAATGCTACGCGACGTTACACAATTGTACGGAGAAACCCGCGCTCTATGTCATAGAACTTGGTTACCACGCTAATTTCGTAACACATCAGTCCGTAGAATTCTTGTACAGCAATCACCACCGCATATGCTCGCGGTACGCGAACAATACAATGCGGCTTACCTCTTGAAATGATTTTCATGACTGTAAAGACAACCTGCACACAAACGGACGAAAGACATGACAGAAACTAAAATCCGACTACGATTCCCGCACAAACACTAAGGGTTACATGACTTCCAAGGACAGCCATTACACTATGGCTTCACGAATACAACCAAAATGGAATATTATCAAATGTCTATGTACGCTGAAAACAGTAGATCTAACATTTTTGCTACTGATTCAACAAATATCTAAGTTCTTGTACTACTGGATTTAGCAGCCAGTAGTCCTAATGTGACGATCCCTTTATCTGTCAATGACCGAAAAATGCTGACCTGTGTTGTCGATATTACTTACAAACCGTACAATTTTGTTTCCAGAAGTTCAATTTTGTCGTTTTTTGCAAACGTATTGTCTCTTATCTTGAGTGCCACGAGATTTTATGACACAAAGTAACACCAGCGTCTGAGGAGGGATACTAGACATATATAATGTCCTTGACCTTGTTCATATTGTTCTTGCTCTTACCGTTCGAATCACACCTGTTGAAGACCAAATCTGTTACAGAGGCCATGTGTACTGGAAGTAGCGAACTTTAAATACGGATGATGCGAGCGACGGCCATATAGGAGAGTTAGTACTGGTTCGTAACAGACAACTATCCTCTTTTGACATTGTATGATTTTAATAAAAACAGATATCGGATTTAAATAATAATTCTGTGCTTGCAATATACAATCCATGTATACAAACTTATATATCCTTTGTTGGTTGTAATTATTACTAAACAGTAATACATGCTTAGAATGAAAATATTTGCTATGATTTTAGTAACGTACAACACCAGCTTAACCCAGAGAGAGAGAGAGAGAGAGAGAGAGAGTGAGAGACTGCAATGTGTCAGTGTAAAGTCGTGTCAATGACCTCGAATTGCTTCCGACGTCTGCGAGCGAGAGAGAGAGAGAGAGAGGGCGTTAATATTTGTCGAATAAATATAAACTTTCTAATTTTATATACATGCGCGCGGTACTGACCACAGAGAGAGAGAGAAACATACACAACAAGTGTGAGAGAGAGAGAGAGAGAGAATTTAAACTGATAATTGTTTTATTAAAATCTTACAATGACGAAATATTATTATTTCATTGTTTACGATATATATATTTAATGCAAAAATGAATTTTTAAAATTACAATCGTCTGTAAACTATATTTAACTCTTACCGTTCGAATCACACCTGTTGGAGACCAAATCTGTTACAGAGGCCATGTGTACTGGAAGTAGCGAACTTTAAATACGGATGACGCGAGCGAATAAAAAATAAAGCATGCACGACAAACATACTCTCTCGAGTCTCAGATTCTGGCGAATGCGTTGCTCATATAGTTTGAATTTCCCACCGAAGAAAAATGTTGACAGATCTGTTCTATACACACAATAATACAGGATTGGTAAACCTGATCATATATTTTAATATACACTATAATACACATATCAAGTTTGAACCCTGCATAGGTTGGTAAACCTAATCATATAGATTTAATATACATTATAACATACAACAAATTTGAACTCATGCAAGGTTGGTAACCCTGATCATATATTTAATATATACACTATAATTCATCAAGTCGGAACCTCCCACCCGCCACCCACCTCTGATATGCAAATCAGCTTTATTTAAAAATAAAAAATATATTTGTGGATGCGGGTGGTCCATTTGGGATGCTGCGGGTCCAGCTGATAGAAAGTGAAAGTGATCTAGGCTCGCGAAAGGCGGCATATATTCGCGGATATGCAAATCAATTTAATTAAAAAAATAAAAATATCAAATTAAAAAAATTTATTCGCGGAAATTCGCGGTCCAGTAGAAAGTGAAAGTGATTTAGGCTCGCGAAAGACGGCATATATTCGCAGATATGCAAATCAATTTAATTAAAAAAATAAAAATATCAAATTAAAAAAAAATAAAAAAATGTATTCGCGGAAATTCGCGGTCCAGTAGAAAGTGAAAGTGATTTAGGCTCGCGAAAGACGGCATATACGCGAAAAAGTCGCGGATGCTGTGGTCCAGTAGAAAGTGAAAGTGATTGGTGCGGGACTCTATTAGTTGACATTGTGTTGCGTTTGAACCCTTATTTTCCCTCTACTGGAAGGGCTAATAAAACCGGGCTTTCCAAATATAGTCTCATTTTCACAAGACTCGTTGAGAATACAAATTTAGAATTAAAGTAATTCCTAACGATACGAGAATTATTACTTTTAATTTGAACAAATAACCAATTTGAATGTTTTGAAATCAGTGCTTTTCCATACATTTTTTCAACGCTTATAGTTAACGCTGGTTTACTAAAAACATTTGAGACTCACAGAATTTGTAAAGTGTATTTATAAAGTCCTGAATTTCTCATTTGTCCTAAGGAAAGTGGAGAATCCAATCTTCAAGCCCCCCCCCCCCAGAAACAGCTTCTGCCACTGAGACAGGATATTCATCGATGATCACTGTATTCCATACTGTTGAGGTATGGTTAAAAATAATTAATAATTTAAGTACAGGAGCAAACACACGCTTTATTGAAGAACAGTTTAGTAGCAAGCATACATACAACGGACACACGAAATACACATTACAAAAGCAGATTTAAAACTGAACTAACTGGTCGAGTGCATCTCTGTTTATATAGAAAAAAGCTTCCAGATTTTTCCTTTTATTTAAAACTTCCAGAACATTACTTTTGTAGACTTCTCACAGTAAACAAGCATGTGTGTGGGCTGAGGCCCCGCCCAGGTAGCTAGACCTCCCACCGCATAATACAAACTTTCACTTTACAATAACAGGTATACTTACTTAAAATTGAATGCAGAGTTTTCTAGTATATTCTCAACACATACTACTGCAAGTAGGCCTACTTTTTAACAAACGTGAAATTCGTTTTCTTCAGACGGTTGTTTACAGTGCATCCATGGTCATCCAGTTAGGAGGAGCCCAAGTGATCGTGAGTAGAATTCATCCAACTCCCGGCTTAACGATCAACTCTGCACGCCCTGGAGGATCTGAACCGATGAAAAATCCTTCCAAATTGTACTTATTGAAGTGCTGCACAGCGAAAATACTATATAACACACAATTTGTTTTCTCCCGATAGCTGATACCTTCTGTTCACGAATTAGTACAACTTTTATACACAGTTCTTCAGGATAGAATAGACACACCAAGATATGAAAGCTGAATAGCGGACAAGAGCTTCCGTTTAGGGAAATAGATCCGAGCAAGGAACATGTGTCCTTCTTCACTAAAATGACAGAGTAAAAGATCGCACATAATACAAAAATTCACTTGCTTTTTTGCGGGCGTGAAAAACGCATAAAAACGCATATACAGTGTTTTTATAGTGAAAATTTGTCAAATTCTACAAAACACCCGGATTAATGAAATCGATAAACGCTGCGCAAAGACAAATTCGTACTATGGCAAAGATCTGAATAGGAAATAACAGGATTATAGTGTCAAAGAGATTAAAGTGTTTCACCAAGTCTCCTTAAGATATATTTTTTTAAGAGGTTCCGAAAAATCGAGGGAAAATTATTATAAAAATATGGTGATGTTAATGATGTTAATTGATACTTTGTTGTATCGGCCTACACTGTGGTCTGCAGGCCAGTGTTTTGGTGTCTTTACATGACACGTAAACCCATGGAAGAAAATAGGACGTAATTGGGAATTAGACGTAAATATAAGGAAAATTAATACATGTGTGTCGGAGTATCGGAAGATATAACTTGAGAAGATAATGTCACGCTGAATCAGAAATCAAAGGTAATATAGGGCAACAACTTTTGACGTAGCGCGGTTCGGTAAATGGCTGGTACTATTTTATAATACAATACAATACGAAGCAGGTACAATGCAGGTGCGTTCCTTCGTTTAAAAGAAAATAAAATTACAAATTGGTTCGGGGGCGCGTTAAAACGTATCGACTGCTGCTCTAGACTGTTCGAGTACTTGTAACTAAGCAAATTATGCTGGCACGCGCTAAAAGAACGGAAATTATTCTGGAACATATGTGGGACCTATATAAGCAACACCGGCCGGCTTAGACGTCAGTTATACTTGGCGAGATTGTAGAGGTGGATCAAGTGATTATTGCTGAATAGTGGAAAGTGTTTATTGTGTTATAATTTGTGCGGAACTCTATTAGTTGACATTATTATTGCGTGTGGACAAATTTAACTTGAATTACTGTATGAATCTTGTTGAATACAACTTGTTAATTGTGACTAATTAAAGCTGGTAATTAGTGACTTCACTGCTGTCTGTACTTTGTTCCCATTGTACAATACGAAGATCCGTGACACCGTCGTCACAATAGAAATAATTCTATTTGTATGCAACGAATTGCGGAATCTGACAACTCCTATATGCAGACCAAGGAAAGGCTGAACAGTCGCAGGAGAAAACATGTCCCCTCCATCTGGACACCTTTCCGAATCATTCGAAACTAACTTTTCAAAGCCCTCGCAGACAACGAACTTCTGATTTCAGTGAATGCTGACCCAACACGTTGACGTCATCAGAAAGTATGAGTGAGTAACGTTCTGCCATCGTCAAGTAACGAAACAGGTACGGTACTCCATTCCATAGTTTGTTTACCGCTGTGATGTCTACAATAACCTAAAGCTTTTCCCAACTTTGTCGTGTTTACTTGCTGAACTGCTACCTGTCATGCTCCGGACGAGGTCTTTCAGTGTCTCCACCATTATCAAGTTCTAAACCATGACGAATTAAGACTACCGTCGTGGTTTAGGACTTGATAGTGGTGGAGACACTGAAGGGCTTCGCCCTTAGCATGACAGCTAGCAGTTGAGCAAGAAAGAACGACAAAATTGGAATTACAGAGACTGCTAATTCAAATAACAAGATGAACATTGACAACGTATTAATTATAAGTACATATAATACTACTGACTCGGAACTCTAAGTTTTTTACTGATAAAATGTAAAATTTTTATCGTGTAGTCTGAACCAGTTTTTGCTTATTATAAGCTTCGTCAGAGGCACAAGAAAACTTAGTGTTCCAAGTCAGTAGTATTATACTTATAATTAGTTAATCAACGAACACGTCATAGACAACAAAATCCAAGAATTGATAGAGTATTGCGCGTGGAAAGTTAAATTGCGAAGATAAGTTAAATGAGGTAAGAATAATATTTAAATATTTAAAAACTAAAGCAAAATTAAAGGAAACTCTTGGCTTGACGACCTAAGACTCAAGTCGTGATTTAGGACTTGAAAACGGTGGAAACACCGAAAGGCCTCGTCCAGAACATGACATTTAGCAGTTTAGCAAATAAGCACGACGAAGTTGGGGTAATATATAATGGATACATAATAATATAGTGGATACTCTAATGGATACACCCGACTTTTCGGGTAAGGATTCGTTGTAGCGGAATTGTTTGTTGTCAATAGAGTCTGTGCCCGAGAAATTTTAATTGGGACAAGTCAGACGTCCACAGGAAACAAAGTATGTGTCGAATTCGATTTGTGTTCATTCATTCAGAGCTTCTGTACCGTCCTCATTCTAACATCTATTCGTGTCGCCCATTTTCAGCAAAGTAAACATTGATTACTTCCCCTTGATCGCTTACGTCAAACTATCGTGGCCCCTTGCCCTCTATAATCTGCACAACTGAACCGCCATACACTACACATTGTTAAAACCTGATCGTCACACAAAAAATTAAACACTACACCAACACGTTTAAGGAAATAAGCATTGAAATACAAAATAAAGTAAGAGTAGTGAAGAGTACCGCCTGGTGCCTACAAACTACCCAATCTCTTAGTGAACCATAATGAAGGACAAACCGGCTTCACCTAAAAGTAATTACAGGTAAAATGTGATACGTGTGGGGCCAAAAAGAATTTCTCGAGTTAGGGGGCAATAAAACTAAACCCAAAAAGGGTATTTTACAACCTCCTCTATACCTCACAGTTGTAAGAAACAGTACTAGTATTGAGCCGTTACAAACCCACATTTGACTACCTTCGTAATGCACCCTACATATTGTACAGATCATTTTTATTTAACAGACACAGATATTGTGTATACATTATACGTTGTGTTGTAAATTTAGTAGTGTCAGTCACAATATTACAGAATGCAGAGGGAGCGTTGTTTTGATTTGATCTTCAGAATTAACGTTCACAGTTAACGGTCAATATGCACGCGTGTGGTTCACGGTTCACACACACACAAACCTCCTTCATTCCCATTAATTTCTGTTACTTATTTTACTGTCTTTATTTTTATTATGATCATTTTTTAATTATTATGTTTTTAAAGTCTCCTTCCGGTATGGACCGCGTCAAAAATGTCTTGTATGACAACGTTTCACTCATATTACAATGATTATCCTCAGGTCTAAGTGACCTCGAACTCGAACTCGGTCTTTTGGCAATTACAAGGAGCAGCTATGAGTCACTTAGACCTGAGGTTACTCATTGTAACATGAGTGAAACGTCATACAAGACATTTTTGACGCGGTCCATACCGGAAGAAGACTTTAAAAACATAATGGACACCGGCCGCGGAAGCCTAAGTGACAATATATTTTTAATTATCTCCAATTAGGGATTACTTAGGAAATATTCAAGGATTATTTCGAAGCTGGTTTAGTTATTAAACTTGTTACTGAATGTATACTGTTTATTCAATGTAGTATTTAAACACGTACAAAACAAAATTTTTCTAAATAATTAATAGGCATAATTTTTAAAAATTTAACTCACCTGTTTAAATTATAGATATTTTGCAGTGTACGCAGAGTTTGAAACGCTAATCAATGTAATGGGTAAAATCTATTATTTCAGTGAATGAACATAACTTAGTGAAAAATAAATTGGTAGTGTAGTTCATACGGCTAGACTGCATTGTTTGTGTGCATCTATGTGCCGAACAAATTCCCCTGTCACATATAATTTACATGTTAATAAAAACTGTAGTAAACCTACTCCAGCCAAATAAGCAAAACCCTTGACAAACTATCTAAGAATTACATGCTAAATTATAAATGAATGCAACAGAGTACATATGCATGAATGTTCGAAAACGTCGAGAGTGTATCGCAAACAAGCAAATGCGCCATAATTAAAATAAATGTTTTTGTTTACATGTATATTAGGGTGTGGGTGGGAGGGTAGTTGAAGATAAACGTGAGAGGAGTAGTGTGTAGATCACACACACACACAATGATAGATATATGTACGTAAGTTTGTGAATTTATAAAGGCAAAATAACGTGTGCGTGTAGGTGATCTGAACAATTACTATATTCAGACATATCGGCTCAGTATATAAGGAACTACTATAGTAGATCTTCCCTTTCTAAAATGATAAATGTGAGGTAATAGTTGCAGGTAGGAGAAAAAGCTGTAAAACTGTTCCCCAAGACTTCTCGAGGGTCACGTTTATTGCAGTCTATTGTTCACTCACGGAACAGTTTTTGGCCCCACACATATCACCTTTTGCCACGATTACATATTTATAGTCATCGAAATTATCGAAACGTTTCCTTCTACGAGACGCTAATATCGTTTGTGTTTCGTCGGCAGCGACTACAGTTTTTCGTTCCCTTAATATTCAGCGGCGCAGGAGGGAGCTGGAAGGTTACCCATGATCCATGACTTTGTAAACGTGGAAAAGAACTTGGCAACAGTTTCACTTTCTGCGTGCATTTTCAGTGTCTTATCACTGTACAGGCTTTGGCAAAGTGAAGATGATCTACCAGATGTACACATTTCATAAAAATTGTAAAGAGTTGAACACAAGGATATTAATAGAAAAACAGAACTTTGGCTTTGTCAGAAGAAAAGTTATATTAAGAATTATAATCGTAGTAAATAACAAATGGAAGTAAAGACAAAAGTTCTAGACGCGAGTGAGAGAAGATATTGACACTGGCCTAAGGACGAAGGAAGATCACCTGCTGATCTTATTTCGCAGGAAGGTTTCCAGCAGCGCACTAGGCTTCGCGGTCTTCTGCAAGTCTCTTCATGGCCTTGTAGCTGGGGCAGATGGCCTCCAATGTCTGGCTGAAGTACTCCAGCCTCGGTCTGCTCTTAGCGTTGTCCTTACCCTCAACCGTGCCCTCGATGATGGTCCTGAGTAGGCTGCCGTGCCCTGTCCACGGGCGTCTTGTGTTTTCTGTAACTCTAATCACAATCACGGCTTTGGCTCCTCCATCCTTTTCAACACTTTCTTGTTTGTCACTTTGCCCATCCAGGGAATCTTTATCATCTTCGGTCCCAATACCAACACTCAAACACCTCTACTACTCTTCTCTTTTCCTGTTCCCCGAATGTTCGTTTCATACTATATTGTAAAGCACACGTCACACAAATGTCGTTACCAGGTATCTCCTGAAGCACATTTCAATGTTCCTCGCATTGAACGCATCTGATGGTTTCTGTCTTGGATCTCCCTCCCATCAAACGATATTACAACGATAGGTATAACCTTCAGTGGAATTTTTTACCGAGCTGTTGGGACGTGGTCCTATTCTTGTAAATCCAAACGTTTCGACTGCAGCCGGCAGCCGTCGCTTATATAAGAGACGGCTACATAAGTGTCGCGTCGTCAGCCGCCAGAGGAGCAGAAGATGACTGCCGCAGCTGCAGTCAAAACGTTAGACTTACAAGAAGATGACTACGCCCCAACAGCCAGAAAAATAATTTCACTGAGAGGTGTGCTAAACTAGTATTTGAAAATAACAGGTACGAACGAAACCGTTCCAAAAAAAATAACACGTACAAATACCTGTTATTAAATACGTATTATACAGTATACATATACCTGTATTATATAATTTATTATAAGAAATAAATTGAAACTAAAACTACTAACAGTGTTACTTTACTCTGTGACTTCGTTAAGCTGTTACTGTTTAAAAGAAAATAAGAAACAAGAGAATTTATAGGCCTGTCTCCCTTTGGGAATACTAATTTAATTTTTCACTGGGAGTAAACAAGCTGACATAGATTTAATATTAAATTATTGATTCCATTATGGTTAGACAAATCAGTTGCGAAACTCAGGCAATGAAATTTAGAGTGCACGTAATAGCACAACAAATAATGTCAACAAAATTTACGTGAGCTGTGCAGTGAAGTTAAAATCGTCTCCGAAATCACATTAACAAAAAGTACTATATGGCCTATCAGCCACTCTGTAGGTTATAACACAATATAATCCGCTTTTTCAAAATTTACCAAGTTGGTGACTAGTATAATATATAATTTGTTATTATAATCTGTATTATATATCTACATAACACACGAGAATAAATGTAACATCAGTATGAACATTTTTCTTGATTAGAAACAGCTTCGTCTCTTTGGGATAAGAGATATTCTGAACCTCGCTGTTATGCTTCGTTTCGTACTTGTATGACAATCGGCACATGCGCAAAATGAAGTATTCAGCACCAAAAAGTGGCTTCGTACTCGTGTACTCCTAATACTCTTAGTAACCTACTCGTTTACTTGTTTATTCGTTAGTTGCGTAGGGGGCTCCCCGACTCGGAACCGCGAGTAACCGGAACGGGTATTTCGACTTTTCAGTTACCATTGAATCGGAACAAGTATTTCAACTTTTCAGTCACTGTTATATCCGTTCCACAAAAATATCGTTACAAAATACCTGTTATAGGTATATCGGCCCACCTCTAACTCCAGATGATAGGTGACCTCTTTCGACGTAGAAAACCCAACCGACACGCTGAAAATCGTTTTTTCGTTCCGATCGGTTTGTCCTCGAGGCGCCGGAGACGAGTAGTTCCCAGTTCTATCCGGAAGTTGCGAGCAAGCTGCCTTTCCTTATCGTGACTCTTAAACAAATACGATAAACAACGTTTGTGTGGTTCCCCGCCGGATTGCACACACGGTACCCACTCGTCAGAATAGATGAGTAACACTTTCCTATCACAAAGAGATAACGTAAGACCTCTGGAGCCATACGATGCATTTTGTATCTGTCTCTCCCTTCCTCACACACCCGCGCGCGCGCGCGGCATTTTTAATGTTTCTAGAAATGTTACATTGACCCCATTAGATTAATAGACATGTGTACATGGAATGCTCTACAAAATACAAAGTTTTAACGAACGATACTACTGTTTTGGCAAGACTATCACAGTAAAACCATATGTTTTAATGTCTCGTAACTGTAACGTTTCAACAAAGGAAGATCTGAACATTTGTGAAAGGTAATTTTTTGTTAACAAAAACAGGCGCAGGTATTTGCCTCATTATAAAAGAAGTTGCATTAAAATTTTAATTAGTTTAAATAGGTTTTTGGAGAAGAACGGAGGTTGAAGCCTGGAAGGAAAAAGGAAACGTTAGAAGTAAGAAGACTGATGGAAGCAAAAGAAAATCAGTAAAGAATCAATAAAGACGATAAAAAAAAAGGCGGAACATTGTTCGATGTATATATATATATATTACAACGCTACCTTTCGTCTAACACAATTATCTAATATTTGTGATGTTAGATAAAAAGTTACTTACCCGTGATATTACTTTACCTGGGCGCCAGAACAAATCCCAGATACAAATGACACGGTTTCAGCTTAGCTCAGCGCATGGAGACACTCTTTCTCAGGATTCGTTCAGTGATTGTGGTTTTCAAGGGGAATCGTTACAAATAACACTTTAATATTTCTTGATTATTTTAATGAACGTTTAATTAATTATTTTTAAACTTTAAATTGTTAATTGTAGGACTTAATTCTACCCTAACACTCAGGGGCGGCTCGTTCTTAGGGCGCTAAGGCGCGCGCCCCCAGTTTAAATCGTATCATTAAACAATCTATTAATCGTATCATTAAACAATCTATTATCACTAATCGTGAAATTCATCATATATTTCTTTAATACTTCGGACAAGAAAATGTTTTCGTGTTAGGTAATAGCACAAATGTTTTCGGAACAGCATGCCTCTCACGGCGCTTTGTCAGTCGCGCCATTTCTCCAATCCACCGCTCTGTCCAAAGTTGAATGAACTTGTAAGCTTATAGCCCGCATTGACACTGTTGACTCGGGCGCGTAGGCTTCCGCGCCGCGTTCAGTAGAAAGTGACGTGAATCCCTCAGTACAACTAATCGCAGACTATTGATAATATGAGATTTACTTTTTTTAGTGTTTATAGTTTCTCTGGCATGGTTAATTCAGTGCGGGCATTTGTTTAGTGTTTAGGTTTTGAGTTTGAGTGTTTTTTAATAATTTAGTTTTTTGAATAATCACGAATAGTTTAGGGAAATATTGTAGTGTCGAATTATTAGGTTTTGTTTTAACATTTTATCCAACATGGATAATTCAGTGCAGGCGCTTAAACCAATAACTTTTGCAAGATTAACTCTTGATCAAAAAATTGAACTAAAGTCATTAGGTAGGCCAACTCCTGAATTCTGCATGATGCAAACAGAAAATAAGAAAAGTGAGAGTCGTGTTTTCAGAAGGCAACTGCTTTTGAAAGATGCATACCAAAAAAATGACTGGATCTGTGGCTGTGACGTTCAGAAATCTTTGCTCTGTTTTCCATGTATTTTATTTTCTCTCAGAGACAGTGGTGATTGCTTGTGGACTGTAAAAGGGGTTAATGATGTAAAACATCTTACAGAAAAAATTAAGAAGCATGAAATATCCGTCAATCACATGAATAGTGTTGTTGATCTTTCTTTGCTAGGCAAAGTAAACATACTGTCTAGTCTGGACTCGCAATATAGACTAAATATTGAAAAGCAAAATATTCAAGTCAGCAAAAACAGATATATTTTAAAACGGCTGATTTCATGTGTCAAATTCTGTAGTGTTTTTGAGTTGCCTCTAAGAGGTCATGACGAGTCAGCATCGTCTACAAATCCGGGTGTATACAAAGGTTTAATTAATTTTACTGCGGAGCTGGATTCTGCAATGAAAGACCATTTAGAATCGGCTACTGTATTCAAAGGTACATCGAAAATAATACAAAATGATATATTGGACTGTATGCTTAGTGTCTGCAGGGAAGAAATAGAAAAGGAGATACACGCTTCTGAATTTGTGGCAATCGAATGTGATGAGACAACTGATGTGACAAACCACTGTCAAACGGTATTAGTTTTTAGGTATGTGTTTAAGTGGTCGGTATACGAAAGGTTTTGGGGATTTCTCGCTCCTGAAGGTAAATGTGCAGAAACCTTAGCAAAGTGCATCATGGACAACATCAATCCTCTTCTGCACACATCAAAGGAAAAGTTAATAGCTCAGACTTATGATGGCGCTAATGTTATGTGTGGTTCTATTGGAGGTGTACAGGCAAAAATTAGAGAAGTGTATCCGTTCGCATATTTTGTACACTGTTACGCTCATCAACTTAATTTGATATTAGAAAAAGCAACAAGTGTAAACAACAAAGTTAGAGTTTTTTTCTCAAATCTATCTGCCATTCCAGCATTTTTTTCACACTCATCTCTACGAACGAATGTTTTAGAGGAAGTAGTGCAAACCAGGTTACCCAGAGTTTCTATAACAAGATGGAACTACAACATTCGTACAGTCAACGTTGTGTACGAAAACCGATATAAGTTGGAGGAATGTTTCGAAGTTCATGAAGAAAAGTGTACAAACAGACTCACAGTTAATGAGGCAAGTGGTCACAGAAGGGCTCTTCAGGACCAAAATTTCATGTTCTGGCTAACTTTTTTCCATAGAATTCTACCCCATGTGGACATACTGTACCAACAACTACAAAGTAGGAACAAAGACAGTGTAGTGTGGCAAAGTGACATCGGAATTTTTGAAAATGAGTTGCAGAAAGAGAGGGAGAAAATAAATGAAATAGAAACACAAATAAATGAAGAGTTCCCTGAGCAACCAAGAAAAAGGACCAATAATGTTGGATGCAGCACTAGAATAGGGGATGCAAAAGAAGTATGTGACATCATTATAACTCACGTAAAAGATAGGTTTACTTACACGGGTCACCTAGAAGCAGCTTCATTGATGTCCACTGACTTATTTCCACTTTTTTCTACTAACTTTCCGGAAGAAAAATTCAAGCGAGTGATTCAGCATTACCCTTTCTTACAAGAAAACAAACTTCGGAGTGAATTGGAACTATTATACAGGCGGCATGATTTTAATATTAAAGGTGCAATAAAACTTCTTAACTTTATAGAAGAAAACAATCTTACGTCAGTTTTCAAAGAAGTGTCGAAACTTTTGAAAATTATCATAACTACGCCCATGACAACTGCCGAACCTGAGCGCTGCTTTTCGACTCTGAAAATACTAAAGACTTTCTTGAGAAATACAATGAAAAACGATAGACTGAATGCCCTTGCGATGTTATCTATCAACAAGGAACTTGTTAAAGAAATGAAGGACTTTAATGATAGAGTGCTAGAAAAGTTCGTTAATTTAAAAGAAAGGCGAATGGACTTTGTATATAAATAAATGGTCTGTTTAAAGTATAGGTATCATAAAAATAATATAATGTAAATATAGTGTATTAGTTTTTTGTGGAAACAGTATAGACATTCTTGTGGACACTTTCGACAGTTTGTGGTTACGTTTATTAATAAAGCTGCTGACTCTCCACAACAGCTCACAATATTTGAGGTGAGTTCAAATTTTTAAATAATCTTTGCATGCTGCACGTGTTACTATTCTTATTTTATTAATAAATTATGCGATAAAACATTGGTGGCATTTGTACTGTGCGTTAAATTCAATGTTGATAAATAATTAAGAAGCCTAAAGGCCGCGCCCTCCAGCCTCTTAAGTCACGAGCCGCCACTGCAACACTTATATTTACTGAGTGAGTGTGAAAAGTAATGATTAAGACGCTCAAACGACCTATAGCTCTTATCTGGTTTGATTAAGAGATTTCTATCTCCCAAACCAGTGCTAAAGAACAGGTCTGCAATAATTTGCACGTCCAATACTACACACCACTTTCCATTCAACACTCCTATACTATATTAGAGCTAATCTTATAGTTAAATACAAAGTGTGCTTTTCTTAGTGTCTTTTTAAAATTGTTTATTGTTTTATTATTTGTTTAGTGCTTATATCATTGATCAATGAATCAATTTCTTACTGTTTGATGCGTTGACCGAAGATAGGAATCCGTAGAGGTCCTCCTTTTGATGGTGTTGCACAGAAGAATTGATGTTGATCAATGCTGTAGAAGATGCCCTGGCAATTACAGATGCTGTAGCCTTCTGTAGCACAGGTCCTTCACGGCTGATGCTTAATTAATTAATTATTTAATTAATTAACGGTTGTTTTACGCAACGAGTGTTATTGAACGTTATGTATTCATCTACACTGCGGACTACTTCTCGAATTAGAACTTAAATTGCACTTTTGCGTGATTTAAAAATTTCTAATTACATACGTGAATTATACACGTCTAGTGTGTTTAAGTACCGAACGAAGAGATGCTACCCCTCGCTTTGAGCTGGCGTCAGTTTTAAATACGGGCTGCTGATTGGTTGTACAAATAAATCATGCGTTTTTCCAGTTTTGACAATCTCGAACAGGTCGGTCTAACACTCCGTGACAGGTTCCAAACGGCAGAGAATTTCTTGTCAAAATCGTACTTCCTGTATTTGCAAATCGATTGATTACAGGTATTTGCAAATGTGTTTCCAAAGATCTGACCACAGAATATTGTTGCTTAGGTCTTTATCTATGTGTGTGTGAAAACACCTTATTCCTACGTAGCATAATTCTCTCGTTATTCCTGTTGGCGTGCGTCATCCGTGTAACTTCTTCAATTGTTAATTATATTAACTGAGATTGCGGCTACTTATAAAGCTTTTCTTGCTGAATACAATGCTGTTTTCAGAATTGCCGTATATTTATAACTTTTGAAGTTATCGCAGGTTGAACTGATAATTTGCTTTGAGAAAAATAACATGTTTGAACTGGATTCTGATGTAGCGGTGACGTGGTTAGAGTGAGATGGCTGCGATTATACGCTCTCTCTCTTACTTACGGCGTTACACTCGTACCGTCTATAGCTTTCATATAACGCTCTGATAGGACGCTATTATGAATCGTTATAATATATATATATTTAATTTATTTAATATTTATAAATTTTTTACCTCAAGATGTTTTATTCCCTTATTTGGTACATGTTTCGGGAAGCGTATTGTTCCCATCCTCAGCCTTCCTGATTTTATATCTTGTGGAGTATTTGTGTTTGTCCTGAGAAGAATGAGGGCGTTTGAACCTTCAAGCAGTCTCCCCCCCCCCCCAAAGCAAATCCCCCCTCACAAGAGTACAACGAGCACACACACACGCGCCCAACAATTTTACATGTTTCTACAAATGTTACATTGATCGCATTAGATTAATAGACATTTAATTAAATTAATCGCATGTATGTATGGAGTGTTCCAACACAAATACTCCACAAGATATAAAATCAGGAAGGCTGAGGATAGGAACAATACGCTTCCCGAAACATGTACCAAATAAGGGAATAAAATATCTTGGGGTAAAGAATTTATAAATATTAATTAAATTATATATGCATCAAGAAATAGACTGTAGCGAAAAGTGTTTAAATTAATATATATTTATATGAAATAAATATTATTTCATATTCTTTAAACTTTTTAAAAATTCTTGGGAATTTTGCAGACAGCGGGTGCGTTTGTAAATCAAATTTACTATTCACTGCAAGTTCTCAGAATGCGCGAGATAAACAAATAACACATTGTTAGCAGATTGGAGAAATTTTGGAAACGCGGTTTGCCTATGCGTAATCGCATTAAATTTAGAAATAATAACCCAGCTGTCGAAAGAGACCGTTAATGCAACACCGGAAGCAGAGGAGTAACTATACCCTGATTAACGAAAGAAAGTGACTGGCGGAGCGGCCGCGCGGCGACCGAGTTTGTAGTAAAAACATTCCACTTAATAACCTCGTGGAAACGTAAAATACAGGGCTAGAAATGTCTAATGAGCTGTATTTTAATCATGAATTAAAGACGTTTTTAACAAACTTTTCTAATTTTTAAAATCTTTTTTCAATTAATTTACGTTGAGAGTTAAATAAAAAAATACACGAATTTTAATTAAAAATTTAGGGTTTATCGTTTTTATTACGTAAGAACTCAGAGGTTAAGCATCGGAAAAACATTTCTTGTAGACAAATGGTAGTCCACCTTCTTTAGTACAATATATCAAAAATTGAGATTCCTACGAATAATATTAACGACGTTATTAATTTTTTCCAAATGTACTGTTAACTCCGTTATTAATCATATTTTTCATTGAGTTTTTTCACAGTAAGCATAACAAAATTGTATTCATCAATAAAAAGTGGTATGTAACCTTCAAATATTACGAAATATAACCGCAATCAGTTAATATAGGAAAATTAGAACTAACATCGCTCAACGGCGCGCCATCGAGTCAAGGTACAGTAACAGCCAAAGAAAGTGGTGCATACGCTCACGGCTCACGCATTGACACAGCCAACTTGGTACGAGTCACCAACCTCTCATATAAATATACAGAGATTTTAGTTATCTGTCTACTTATTTAATCTAATCTATCTACCTGAAGATCTGTCAAAAACTTACATCTGACCAGACTTTTGTGGTTTAGTTGAACTACATGCTTTTTATAACAGATGGTCTTGAATGATTGTTTATCACTCTTTTGCGGTACGGTATTTATTGTTTTCTTGTTAATAAACTATTTTTGTTTTGTGATCAGCTTTAATACTACTAATTGAAGTGCAATGTAATTACTGGGAAATTGTTAATGCCATTCAAATTTCTCAACAACTAATTATTTAACTATAAATACAGTTTACAGTTTAAAACTACCGAGCAAAGCTCGGTCTACCAGATATTGCATAATTATAACAGTATTTTACTGTTATAATGTATTGAAATGTAAAAAACAATTAGTATATTACTTGTTATTAGCATTGACAAATAAATAATACAGACAGTAAGGTACTTACAAGTATTGTAGTGTTCTTCAGCTTTTATGGAATCCGCTCATAAAATATGTGTATAAATCATAAAAATACACTATTAAAACACTCTATAAGAAACACTTATTAAAACACTTATAGCTGTGAGTTAGTCTTCAAACGAAGACGGTAGCGCGCGAATAAAATGGGTCCACTAGGTTCTGACTGTACTTCCGCCGCAGAGCGCCACGCACTGCTCTTTGTGAAATTCACTTTATATATTAATCCATTGTAGTATTCTTATCACGTACAAGGTGTAAGTTGTATATGTCTTCTACACTTAGTTATCTAAAGAGAGCGTCACGCAAATCTCATTCATATACAACTTTTAACAACTGAGTTAACAGGACATTAGAAACAAATTAATAACGTCGTTAATTTTAATCGTAGGAATCTCAATTTTTGACATATTGTACTAAAGAAGGTGGACTACCATTTGTCTACAAGAAATGTTTTTCCGATGCTTAACCTCTGAGTTATTACGTAATAAAAATGATAAACCCTAAATTTTTAATTCAAATTCGTGTATTTTTTTATTTAACTCTCAATATAAATTAATTGAAAAAAGATTTAAAAAATTAGAAAAGTTTGATAAAAACGTCTTTAATTGATGATTAAAATACAGTTCATTAGACATTTATAGCCCTGTATTTTACGTTTCCACGAGGTTATTAAGTGGAATGTTTTTACTACAAACTCGGTCGCCGCGCGGCCGCTCCGCCAGTCACTTTCTTTCGTTAATCAGGGTTTTTTTTTTTTTTTATAGGAGGTACTCTTGGAAGGGGGGGGAGATTGGCTTCTGGGAGGTGAGACTAGCTTGAAGGTTCGAACCCCCTCATTTTTCTCAGGACAAATGAAGATTCATTATTCTTCCCGTATATTTTATAAATTCATCGCGTCTCAAAATTTTCGAGTATAAAACAACGTGAAGTATAAGGGTTGAATTTGAGAGAAAAGACATTGGAGAATAATGAAGGGTCATGCAAAACGTCAATTCCTGGCTGTGGAAACAGGACGAACTATTCTGTGAGCGATCCAGGAGCAGTACAAGCCCGTCACCCGCCATTCCATCCATTCCGAGATTCTGAAGAGCTCCCGCCGTGGGGACAAGGAATAGATGCGGGAGTGGTTTTCTATACGGTGGGTTTGCAAAAATTGGTGCCACTTATTAAAATTGGACGTTTGAGTGAAATTACAAACTTCTTCACCTTCTTCTTCTTCTTCTTTAGCACTACAGCCTAACGTGAGCCCTGGCTTCCAACCATCCCATCCCATTCCATCTTCTCCGTCTCCTATCCATTTCCATCTCAGCGCAACCCCTCACATCCATTGTTCTGAGGTCTTCTAGCACATCATCCAACCACCTTATCCTAGGTCGATCCCTCTTTCTGCTTTTATACGCCTGTGCCCTCAGGATTTTCTTTGGCATACACTGATCATCCATCCGCTCTAGGTGACCTAGCCACTGTATTCGTTGACCTTTTACGAATCTTACAATGTGCTCATGATTCAGTAGCTCATCTATCTCCTGGTTATTTCTTATTCTCCATTTATCGTTTTCTTTAACCATAACCATAAACACGTCATATGATTTTTCTTTCAAAATCTTCTCAGAGACTAGCTTAAAGGCTGGAGCCCCCTCATTTTCCTCAGGACAATAATTTCCTTCCCATATAATTTATAAATTCTTTGCGTCTCAAATTTATCGAATAAACCAACGTGAAGTAAATGGCAAAGCTCTGATTTCAGCGGAAATTCCGCTTTCCACGTAGCTATAGCTTACATGAAAAAGTAGATTTTGTATTGCAGTAAGTATTAAGTTACAATAATTGAAACTAAAACTCGGCGTTACTTAATACTAAGCTGTATTTACAATAGATTTACGCTAAACAACTGAGCTACACGAGGAACAACGAACAACGTGAGTTATGTTCCGTGAGAATGCCCCCTCCCCTTAACCCTGCAACGGTCTCACATTTCTACGTCAATACCTAGAACTTGGTCTATTATTTATACTCTCTCTAAAAAAAATATATACTTTATATATATATATATATATATATATACAGTAGAGCATCGATTATCCGAACGTCTCGGGAGCAGGGCCCATTCGGATAATCGATATTTCGGATAATAGATCGTAAATTTAAAACATTATTTACCTTTACAAAAACAAAGGGTTTTATTACGAAATCATCATTTCTAACATACTGTTATATAATTACAGCAACCTGTATACTGCACTGTAATGTATTAGGCCTACTAAGGGTAAAAATCATTGAATTACAACTGAGTGTAGTTAATAAAGAAACCAAAAGTTAATTTAAACTTAGAGTTTAATGACAAACACTGTACTATAAAATTAATTAAAAATTGAGAAACAAAACAAAACATACAGTACCATGGATTTACACTTTTTTGAAGAATTGTCTATCACTGTCTACTTCAAAGCGATACCCCGTTTTCTGGCTGCTAAAGACTGAAGTCGTTTAAGTTTCATAATCTGAATACAATCTATCTCTTCTTCTGTTTCGGCCCACCAAGAACAGTCTCAAGTGCGTCAAAACCTTTTGCTGCCGTCGTGGTTTTGTATTAGTAGCATTCTCTCCGTCTTCATAGGCTGTATAACTACAGCGTTTATTTATTGCTGTACAGTACTGTAATAATTTATAGTATACAATTTTTTATGTTCTATATTTATCCAATAAGCCTACACATGTCCAATACATTACTGTACAGTACAGTACATAATATTGTACTTTTTATTGAGTTCGGATAATAGGTCGTTCGGTTAATGGATGTTCGGATAATCGATGCTCTACTGTATATAGCCGAAGTTCACCCCTAGTTTACTTCAACGGCTGTCGTTGATGGCGTGTGCGCACGCGATGGGGCGTACAGGAGACAGTATACTGTATTTGTAATTAATACGTTACCGTAATAACCACGTTGTCGTGTGACCCTCAGTGTGCGGCTGACTGCATTGCTCCATCACTACCGACGACGTACAAATCCGATTCTGAAACAAGAAAATTTACAAGTAGGCCAGTATACTATAACGTGTATGGTGTCTGGTACCTACTGTAGTGTGTGTGTGTGTGTGTGTGTGAGAGAGAATAGGCCTACATAGTAATTACAGTAAAAAGAATTTTACGAACTTAGTATTTTAGGTAAGTTTTTGATAAAGTGAACAACTTTTAATTTATTATTTTACAAGCATTTCTGTTCTGTCTCAGATTTGACCAAGTTCGAGGAGGGGATTTATTTTGAAGGAGGGGCGGAAGATTGCCTCCAAAGCCGAAACAAAAACTCTGAACAAGATAATGGACTTTATCAGATGAAGAGCTAGGCCAATACTGTCACAACATTATAAAGATATAATTCGATGACATCATCGGAAATATTCTCCTGGAAAAGGACCAGTTTATTCGACCATGACCAGGAACAGCTCAATTAACAAATGTTAATTCTTCCCCTTGTCTGTCAATACTTACAGTTGAGAGTGACAAATATTAATGTGACTAAAAGTCATACGTTTTGTAATACTAACTACACATTATCACCAGTCTTTGATTTGTAATACTTTTTTGTGTGTTTACCAAACTTTTTTATGAATTTCCATACTTAAGTAATGTTATGTTTGACACTCTATAGTATCGTTATTAATCAAAAATTCACTTCATATACTTTGTTATAAAATTATAATTATGCTTAACTGCTCAACGGGCCTTTGGCCTTTCTCAGTAAAGTGTTACATGTTGAAAACACTAACTAAATACGTTAAAATGTTTCATCTTTGTTTTACACATTATTTGATTTTTCGACTAGCTTTGCCTGATGGACATGCTTCAAGAGTGGGTCTACAGGTTAAAGCCAAGAAAATATTTCAAAACAATCTTAGGTCTGAAAATGTTTTGTTTCAAGCTGTTTTGAATGTTCATCCTTTCTTTGTTTACAGCACTTAATAATTATTAGTTTTGATTTAACTTTCACTTGTAAACTTACTTGTTGTTTTCACTCAAACGTTTCGTTTCACTCAAGACTCCGAATCGATCGTTTGAGTGAAAACAACAAGTAAGTTTACAAGTGAAAGTTAAATCAAAACTAATAATTATTTGTTTTCAAGATACGACTACTGAAAGATTTCTTTGCTCTAATTTCTTCTATAAATGTTAATTAATACGATTCTGCACTTGTGTGGACACCAATGTTGTGATTTTAAGTCTAATTTGACTAGAAATTTTTTTAATCATGACTCAAAGCCACGCTTTAATTATCGCTCAACAATTTTTTTTTTAATCAAAAAACACTGACATTGTTAAAAAACGCTCTTTTATGTTCAGTGTCAATAAACTTTGTTAAATTACCAACAAACTTATCAGAATAACAAAATCTTTTGTTTTAAACAAATTGATGTAATTAAAGTTAATTTAAAAAGAATTAAAGTTTAAAAAATTCACTGAAAACAAACAATAGAAAATGAAATTGAAGAAAGCATTGCAATAGTGTATTGTTAACAATTTAATTATTTGTTTTGAATCAGTTTTCAATTATTCACATAGCAATTGTTTCCAACCAATTTGTGTTGTTTACTTAATACAGTATTAAAGAATCAATAAACAAATAAAAATTTACAATTGGCAGTAACTTTGTAATACTCTGCAGTTGGCAATAAAGGGCCTAAATTGAATTCAAATCAAAGATCAGTTGTTGAGCGATTCAGTTTATAGTAGCCTATTAATTTTTCATAATTAACTGCATGTCCAACATGGTCTGTATCTTTTGAAACATAATTTTAAAGACCTTTTCAATTTTCAAATAATGATTATGTGGATAATGTTTTAATTTATGGTTACTATAATGAAACATTCCAGGCTGCAAAATCTGAATGTAAATGAAGACATCCTCAGATATAAATGAAGATATTTACATAGATGAGTAACTTCTTCTTCAGCACTACAGTCCAACATGAGCCCTAGCTTCCAACACCAATCTTCTCCAAAGTCTCCTGTTTTACGAACTTTAAATTAATCAATTTGCTCAAAAATAAATTCTCTGCCAATTTCAGTTTTAAATTTTATAAGAGCATTGACAGTATAACAATTTTATTTGCTTCAAACGTTTTAAAAATATTTTACAGTTACTTTCTGATTTTTCAGAAACAATTATCAAGTAGTGGTTGGGATACAGCTTTAGGCTGCTGACCTACGGGCCACTCTGTGGCGCCACTCAGTTGCGCCCGGTTGTTTTGCATAGTTTTAAATTGTACCCTTGCACACGAGCGACTTTGGGACGCGACTGTGGCAGGCAGAAGCCAGTCCCCGCCACGAGTGGCGACGATTTGTGGTGTTGGGGCTTGCACACGGGCCACTTTCAGTGGCGCCACAGCAGCGTTCAGAGTAGTGTTGTGAAGCGTGTATGTGAAGTGTGTTTTCTATAAAACTTTGGTAGCTTTCTTAACAATTTTTTTTTAACATTTTAAGACTTTCTTGTTTCTAAAAACTATTTAAACACTTTTAAAACTATCACGTCGGATTTTGATTCTGATCGATTCAGTGATTCTGATATAATTGAATTCAGTGAAATGGACACCCTGATGAAAAATAAATCAGGTATGTTTCTAATCAGTACTGTAGTCAAAATTAGAATAGTAGTAATAATATTAAAGTAGGCGTACTGCACTAAACTAATGTGTAAACTTCATAAAACAACTATAGTCATAAATATCTAAACTTGGTAGACATTTTATTGTGAAATTGTATTATGACAGAAATGTAGGTGTATGTAATAGAATAGAAACAAAATACATATACAAGGTCTAAAAAGTGCAGTATTTGACTAATGTCTAATTTTTGTATAATGCGAGAGCTTGGGCAATCCGGAAAAAACTTCAGTACCATGCAATTCCGCTTTGAACAAGTTTTTATATTTTCTCTATTATTATTATTAATAATAAGAGTTTTCGTACAAGAATATATTTGTAATTATTTTTTTAATATAACACTGTTGCAATAGTACGAGATATACAATAGACTGTTGCAACTAACAGCATCAGATATACAAATTAATAATTATTTAAATTAGCACTATTTAAAAAGTGTTATATTCAAAAAATAATAAAAAATATATTCTTGCACGAAAATTTTTATTATTACTAATAATATAAAAATAATACAAGAATAATTGAGTAAATATGAATGTAATATTTTCTCTAATAACTATTGTATTGTAAGGCATTACACCATACAAAAATTTAACATCATTCTCTGCAAGTTGTAGGCCTATACATTTGCATCTAGCCCATATGGCTCCTACAAGTGTAACAAATATGTAACAATATTCTCTCTGCAAGATCAGTCTCTAGCCATATCAGTTTACTGTTGAGTATCATAATTACAACAGAAGAAAAACAGCAATGACTTTTAAATTACATAATAGCATTATAGTAAATTTGCGCAAGACGGTCTCAACAATGTTTTATGGAAACACTACTTGAGCACATATGAGTTAAAACAATCTTGCGAACAATGCAGACAGTTTACAGTTGCAGACAAGTTTAGGTCTGGCCTACAGGAAATCAATAGGTAATCGATTACTCAACACCAAACTGATTAATATTTCGTCTATTGTAATACGATTATTGTGTGTGTGTGTGTGTGTTTGTGCACACACGCGTGCGTGTGAGGAGAGAGGGATGTAGGGAGGGAGGAGGAAGGTAAAGAGAGTGTACGTGGGTGTAATGTTCTTAACATAATCTATCAAAATCTTTGAAACAAATTAGATGTGACAAATGAATAATATTCATATAAATAGAAACCCTTTCTATTTTCGAACAAATATTTCCGCTGAGAGATATATTTTAGGTAAGAACACATTTTGACACAAAATAAGTTGTTAAAATATTTTTTATTAGGACTATGGTTCGATAGTGAAACAGTATCAGACAAGGTTTCTCTGAAAAAGGTCAATATATCATTCTGTCTTTCCATGACACTGATCCTTCTTGTGTAAAAAAGAATTCGGCAAACTTCTCTCTTATTACTAAAGCCGTGGGCACCCTGGTTGTATGACAGGTCGATCTTCTTCCAGTCCTACATCCTTCTCATGTTTGTGTTTTCCCTCTGTATGTGAAATTGTAGCAAATTAAGAAGCTGATAAAATGTGTCTTGTAACATCCTGAAGTAGTCTAAGAATTTTGCATTGTCTGCTTTTAGCTCAGTCATTAGTGTATAAAACTGTCCCACTACCATCCGTTCACATGTTATCTGGTGCATCCAGAATCGATGTTGTCTATGACGGCGTCGTCGTCGACGTACGAGAAGAGCAAGAAGAAGAACTTCCTTGTCAGAGTCCATGATGAAACTGATGTAAATGCTAAATGAAACAATCTTTTATCACTGAACAAATGGAGAGTGGCGCGTCTCTGAAGCCAACCCATTCACACGAGCCACTGAGTGGTGCCACTGCGCGACTGAGTGGCCCGTGTGTCAGCAGCCTTAGCAATTAATTATTTTTATTCTTGGATTTCGTTGTCCATGACGTGTCCGTTACTTAACTAAATACAACTATTATATTAACGACTCGGAACACAAAGTTTTTTATAAGTAAAAACATAAAGTTTTACCTTACAACCTGAACCGGTTTTCACCTTTAAAAGGCTTCTTCAGCCCCCTCTGAAGAAGCCTTTTGAAGGTGAAAACCGGTTCAGGTTGTAAGGTAAAACTTTATGTTTTTACTTATAAAAAACTTTGTGTTCCAAGTCGTTAATATAATAGTTGTATTTAATTATTTTTAATTCTTCACTTATAACCACAAAATTCATTTTAAAATTGGTGCCCATAAAAATTTGATATCATATTAATTAACGTCTGTAGTAGAAATTAGGGCAAAATCCTTCAGCAGCCATTGCTACAAAACAAATGTTTTTCCAAATCTGTGTTTACAAGAAATTCTTTTGGACACTCTGTATAAACATACAAGTGTGCATTTATTTTTATTTTTGCTACATTTTAGTATGTGTATATGTATGTGTGCACATGAGTACATATGTGTACATGCATAGATGGTTAGGTTAATTTTTGGGAAACTGAACTTGGAACAGTATGATGGGACAAAGAGATTAAGAGAGCAATTGGATGTAAGACTGATGATGTATTCTTATACAGAATGGTGTCCCATGAGGAATAGGACATACTTCAGGAATCCATTCTACACGCTGAAATAAAGAAGAAATTTCATATAGACATAGATCCAAAAATGCTTAGTTTTTTATTTATGGCTTGCAAAAAATTCCTCCTCCAAGGTTACAACTGGCCCTACTGAAATTCTTGAAACTTAATTTAAAGGGTAAATTTGATGGTTATGTATGGTTTTAAACCTGACATATTAAGAAAAGATGGTCCTAGTACTGTATCTTTGGTAGTTTCATAGAAAAGTTTTGTAAATATCAAGAAATTGGTGTTGATGAACACCCTAGACAGGCATGGGTCTCTCTGAGGTGTTTGAAGCTTACAGCGGTCTCTGAGATGTGGTATGTATTCTCTTCAAGCTGGTACTAGAGAAGGTAATAAGACTCTCAGGTATCAGTATAGCAGGAACCATATATACCAAGTCTGTACAAATCCTTGGCTATGCTGATATAACAGGCATTATTAGTAGATCAGAACAGAGTGTTATAGAGGCTTTCAGGGTTCAAAAATACACATTCACCAATTCAATACGCAGCTAGTATGGTTGAATTGGTATTAAATACCAATAAAACAAAATGCATACTGGCAACCCCAACCAGAAGACCAGTCCTGCATCGGCAGCAAGTTATTAACATCAACGAAGAGATCTGTTAATGAGTTCAATTACGTCAGATCTCTGGTCACTAGTGACAACAACATATTTGCAGAATCGAATCTGTGAATAGATGCTACTTTGCCCTAATGCCCCAGCTAAGATCAAGAAACATTTCCAGTGCAACACAATGAAAACTGTATAAAACACTAATAAGGCCAATGCTGACATGTGACTGTGAAACACGGATGCACATGAAAAGAGATGAATCGGTGCTGGGATATTTTGAAAGGACAGTTTTAATAGAAATTTATGGGGCTTATTATGAGAATGTATCTTGAAGATAAATGTACAATTTGGAACCCTACAGGCTGGTACCCTATATTATGTACACAATTAAAGTAAGTAGTCTCTGATGTGGTGGACACGTTATGAGAATGCATGAAGATGACCCTACTAGAAAAATGTTGTTGCGGAGGTCTTTTAGTTAGCACAAGTAAAGAAGATCAAGAACAAGATTCCTGGATACCAGAGCATATTTTAAGCAATAAACTAGGCTGCACTTGGCAGGTATTAGTGCTGGTGCCAAAAAGTGAGAAAAAAGGGGAGAAGGAAGGAAATTACGGAAATATTTTGTTACTAGCATACTTTTTCCTTTTTATTTCTTAACTAACCTATTTAGCTGTAAAGCAATTTTATACGAAATGTTTATGCATTTTTCATTTTACAAAAATTTTCCTAATGTCTAAAGCATTTGTGTCTATTTTTACAGTTAATTTCATGAGTAAAGAATGAACATGATCATGGTAAATTCAAATGACATAGTTTTCAATATTATATAAAAATCATACACACACATCGGTTGGTTTAGTGCCGCCTAGTGCAAATTCCTCTTCCTCAAAATATGCTCTGCTGGATAGTATGGACCTATGAAATATGGAGTGAGAGGGTGGCAACTGGCAACTATGGAGATGACTGGAGTACACCATTATGGCCACCAAGGGATGTGACACCATAATGATGATGGTGAGACAACCATGGGACCATGTAACTGCTAAACTTTAGAAAATAAAGAGATAGTATTAGAGAAGTGAAGAAGTCAGCAAGGGATAAAAAGAGTGGAAGAAGTATAAACAGTTTGAAATGTTATGTAAATACATACTGACTGTATGTATACTTACTATAGCTTATTATAACATACTAATTTTAATTAATCTACATGACTGTAATACAATAGGGTTGTGGCTCATTAAATATAAACAAACAAATAGTTCATGCTTAATAGTTTTATGCTAACTTAAAACAAACCTGTCATTGTGTATGACATTGCTGTATGAATGGGTAATGTGTCTGATCGCTTTTAAATGCTTTAAAATTTTTAGTTTAACATGATGAAATGAAGAACAGCAGACAGTTATGTACAGTAATAAATTTAATAATCATCGTAATCATTTATTGTCTTATAGTTTTGTGATGTATACTTAAGTTGTGATTATTATTTTTTTGACACCTAATGTTGCCTGAATACATTAACAAATGTAAACAGAAAACAGTACAGGCGGTGAAGTTAATATATAGTCACTGTGGTAATGGAGTTAATAAATAGTCAATAAATAATTTATTTATTTTTCTCCGTAAATAGGTTCGACCGCCGTTTAAAATTATTTTTCGCGTGTTTATATAACATAGAAGAATAGAAAAAAAAGGATGTCACTCCAATACCAGCGCGGCCCAGAAAGTCGATAATTACCCTATTTTTCTTCTTATTCTGTTGCTATCTTTACAATATTTGTTGGTAATAAATATTTTCATAATAAATATATTTGGTATACCATATATTTTATTGTTTAATGAAAGTCCGATTGTTTTTTGTTATTCATTTCACATAAGGAGACTATTTCATATTTCCTTATTCACTAGAACACTAAGGCGCTCATTAGTTGTCAACTGTTTAGTTTCACTTTTTGATTAATCAACTCATAATTGCTACTTTCTGTTCAATGTATTAATTTTTTTAGATGTATTTACCAACCTGAAAAGTTATTTTGTTTACTAGTACATTGTCAAGTGTTAGAAATTTTATTACAATGTTACTTTCAATGTGTGGGGTACATTTTTGGTTTTGGGATATAGCATGTGTTTGTGAAAAATATTATATTATCATTATATTGAACACGGTAATTCTGATATTTCCGTGTCAATGCTGATATTGCTGTGAAATATTTTTTGTTCTATTCTTCTATGTTATATAAACACGCTTACTAATAATAAACTCGCGGTGGGCTCAACGCAAAGCTTTAAACCGCTTTTGTGTTGTGTGATGTACACACGGTGACGTCACGCGTCTACAATAGCTGGACCTGTCATTTCTCAGTCAATATGGCGCTCATTCTCAATTGCATGCGTTCTTATGGGAGTATTTATTTTTTATTTTTTTTCTCCGTAAATAGGTTCGACCGCCGTTGAAAATTATTTTTCTCGTGTTTATATAACATAGAAGAATAGAACAAAAAATATTTCACAGCAATATCAGCATTGACACGGAAATATCAGAATTACCTTGAACACTACTTTTTTTAATTTATTGTATGGAATAAATTTTTATTAAAATTATAATATTTTATTATCCTTATCAATGAACACTTTTAAACTTATGGTAATTGTCTCATTAATTAAATAATTCATTGTATTGATACTAACAAATAATTTGTTAATGAATAGTAAATTTTTGCAACAAAAAATCTGATTGCCCTGTGGGGTTTTTTAGAATTTATTAACGTTCTGATGATAGCATGTATCTTGATTAAATTTCATTGACTCTAAAATTAATTTTCATATTTACTTACCACCGCCATAAAAATTAGTAATTTTAACAGTGATTAATTACTAAACATTGTTTAAACTTCGCGAATATTTTCAAATTCGTGGATTTCTTTCTATTTAAATTGTTACTCAGGGTGTCGCTAGACGCCACCACATACTTATATCGTCTCGTGTAATCTGTTCATATGTTAATATATGCAGATTTGCAGGTTGAATATCGATACGATCGTAGTAAACACAGATCATCAGGATTCCTACGAAAAACGAGCGAAAATGAATTAACAGATGGTTCAGATTAGTTAATTGATTTCGCTGCCATACGACACCTTTTATTCAACTCTGAAATATCTAATTAGTGCTGCTTAGTGCAAATCGAAAATTAATATAATGTGTTATTACAGTATTCCAAATGTGTATTACATAAATACCAAATGTTCAGTAATGTTTACTTTTATTATTACTTACCCCTTGAGCGTTTTATTACTGTAATTTAGTTGTGAAAATTTTGAAAAATTTAAAATGCTGTAAAAAAGTAAAAGTTATAAAAACAGTAAAGTCGTAATATTAATAAAAGTCGCAAAAAATGGTAAAAGTAATAAAAATATTATACGAGCAGAATAATTTTCATTATACAACATATTATAGTATCAAATGTTTCTTAGTTTCACATATAATTGTTACTAAATAATATGCCGTATTTCACGATGTTCTAACCTTCACGTATTTTGTTTTGCGTGTTTGGCAATATTGTGACTTGATCCCAGATGGAGTGAGTGAGTTATATACTTGGCCGTGCTCCAGCGAATTTTCCACATCGAAAATAAAACGAGCATTGTGAACAGAAATGGCTAGTCGACTTTGTAACAGAATTTCTCAGTTAACAGCGCCATGTCTTCGTGGTTTGGAAAAGCCAGAATTTGGCGTAAGAATGGTAAGAAACAAACTATTACTTTCGTATCAACGACTTTTATTTTCCGTCGTAATTTTGATTTTTTCATAATTGGTAGATTAAAGAACAGTATACCCGATGACGTCTGAAAAAATGCACAATAATGGTATATAAGATAAAATAGCATTTAACCTGTAAAATTTCAGACATCCTTAGCTTCCACTTGTTTTGATAAAATAACTAGTTTTGATAATGGTAACTGGTGCCATTGATATTGATTGAATTACAAGAGATACGAAGTATTTGTATCTTAATGTTGGTATATGGTGTCATATTTATTCAATTCAAATATATTACATTTAAATTGAGTTTAGTGTTTAATGTTTCAGTATCGGTAGGCCTATCTGAAATAAATTGTTGTGTGATAGAAGATATAAGTTGTTTGTAATGTTGGCATGCAGTATCAACCTTTGATATATTGAATATAGTATTTTATAACATTTCTAAGAACTGAACAATGACAGACTTGTATATGATAAGAGCTATTTATTTATAATGCTATACATGATGTCAAACTTATGACGAATTCAACACAAAGTGGGTAGTGCATGTACCCTAATATTGTACCTACTAAAGAGTTGAAATGAGCTGGAGAAGGTACTATCTGGTTGGAGGTGGTTTCATTTAATGTTGGTATGTGGTGTCAAATAAATTAAATGGCCGTACATTTTAGTTTTGAAATCAGAAATGAATGGTTAGTGGTACAGAAAAATATAAAATTTATTCACTTTCATTTTGCTACTACCAACTGTCCAATGTTATAAGAGTACATTATATTGGTAATACTGCAGAGCGGTGTCAGAATTATGGTATGTTGCATCAAAGTTGAGTAGAATATAATTTTTGTAAAAGACATCAGTGATGGGTTATTGACATTAAGCCTACTAGAGAGGACTTCTATCATTGCTGAATAGGCTATAAGGTGGGTAGAGTATACAGTAGTAACTTCCGAAGGCTGAATCCCAGAACTTTACAGTCATTAATTTACCTTGATTCAGTCAAATTCACTCAACAGTGCTTAATTAGATAATTATTTTTTTTTGTAACTTGTTCATAAGCTGCCCTGAATTACTGTTTTTAAAATAAAAATGGAAGTACCGATGAAGATTATGTGTTCCATTCTGCATTCAGATTTGTAATAATTTGATGAAAAGTTAAGATTTTGTGTACCTATTAAATTTTGCAGTTAAATCAAAACTGTATTCTTTAATATGACCATTTTAGACTATTTTAAATCTCTAGTTAAAAGTATACAATTTGTACACATTCTGCACGCAGCTAATTTATTTTATTTTTTTTTAAGTAGGACGCTGTTTTGAATATAAATTAGAAGCATTGACAAGTTATTAGAAATATAAGTGCACTTCCTTATTCTAAAGCAGGCTTTACATTTTGGTAATGTTCTGCATAAATTCAAAAATATAAATCCTACCAGCTTGCAGATAATATCTTATTACATCTGATAGTAGCTTATTACTGACAACTATAATAAGGAATATATGCCTTGGATTTTGTTGTCCATGATGTGTCCGTTGATTAACTAAATATATCACTACCGACTTGGAACACAAAGTTTTTTATTGGTAAAAATGTAAATGTTTTATACCTTATAGCCTGAACCAGTTTTTGCTTATTATAAGCTTCGTCAGATAATAAGCGAAAACTGGTTCAGGCTGTAAGGTAAAACTTTTACATTTTTACCAATAAAAAACTTTGTGTTCCGCGTCGGTAGTGATATACTTATATTTAAATATATGCCTATTATTAATTCTCATTATATTTTGTTTTAAATCTCAACACATCGTGTAGGGCTATATTTTTTATTCACAAACTTTTATTTTGTACCGTATATTAAAAATAATTACGAACTTATCATAATCATCAAGCGAATCTTCTAGGTATATATTTCTAGTTGAAATGACCATGATTATTGTGTGAACCAGGCACAGGTAAAAGAACGTAACCCATGAAGTATATCATCTGTCTACCATTTGTACAACAACAAAAATGCTTATAATCATTATAGAGTTTATAATTTGCAAGGAACACAAAACTGTTATGTCACTGTCAGACAGCGCATAAAGAACAGACCCAGGCAACGGTCTTCAAGCAAAATAAAATTAAATGAATCGTAAAAGAATAAAAATAAAATCGATTGAATAACATGAGTGATTATGCGATTTGGACATTTTATAGCAGTTGCCTAATTTTGATTTTGATTCGAGGCGAAGGTTCAGTACCCAGTAAATGTGGTTAGATGTGAGTAGACCTTGTGAGATTCTGTTTATATCTAAATCAACTTTAGTTGTAAAATGTTGGACTTAAATGTCCCCTCCTCCAAAAAGGACTGCTGTCACAAAATCTGTATTATAAGCGTACGTAAGGAAGGATATAAACGTGTTCTATTGTGAAAACCGATAAAAGGGTGAAGCATTCCTATGATTTGAAAGTAAATAACAGTGGTACCATGAGCGTTAAGTACGTTACAGAAAAATAAAAATTTTTTAGTCCTAACTGAAGTTATTTTATAACAAACTTTCATAATTTGGACAGTCTTAAGCTATGTTTGCTAAAAAGTTTACATATTGGTATAAGTTAGCTTTTGACCTACAAAGTGTGTGAAACAATGTATGATCACCTTCTCATGGTGTTTCTCTGGCAACGCTTAGAACCGCATGCGCAGGTGTGTGTGTGTGTGTGTGTGTGTGTGAACATAGGAACATAAGGTACTCGAAAATCATGCGATTGCTTCCTCCTTAACAATGAGTGATTTGCCACTGCTCTTGGTGTTGTCCTAAAAACAATGAGTACCGGTACGTCACTGGATATTTTTAAGAGGAAATTTTATTATGTATTTATATCATAATAATTTACAATAATCGAAGTGAAAATGTTTACAATTAAAGGAAACATGAAGGACACGCACAACACATAGGTTACAAAACGGGTATTAAATGAGGTCTACAGTAAAGTATAAAAAATATATTTTGCTAAAAGATAGAAAAGTTAGGATCAACATTAATTAGCTACTGTGTAAACAATTAACCAACCATTATGAAGCAATTAATAATTAGGCCTACAAATAGAATTATCACTGTTGCACACCATTATAGAAAAATTATTCTGATTAGCGCTTTCAAGCTTCTCAGCTCATCGTCAGATCAGCAATCACCGATCTGACGATGAGCTGAGAAGCTTGAAAGCGCTAATCAGAATAATTTGTATATAGTGGTGTGCAACAGTGATAATTCTGTTTGTGATTATAACCACTAACACAACTTTCTTAATTAAACTTCCAATTAATAATTATTATTTTTTAGCCATTAATATAAATTTTCGTAAATATTAGCAAAAATTATGAATATCATAACGAAAGGGTTCAAAACGTATCAACAGATTTTATTAACTCCTCAGGAATACCTAACAAATATTTATTTGAATATATATGAATATGAATCGGTAATATTTATGAAACACATTATTCACAGTTGTCTGTATGCACTTAGCTGTATATAAAAACAAATTTTTAATCCGAACATATGTGCAATTGATATGATTGAAAATACATTTTTTGTTAAAAATATTCGCTTATAAGTTTTTAACCTTGTGCATTCAGTTCAGAGGTTATGAGCTACAGTTACGTATCCTGTAAATTTTATATTTTCGCTTTATTTAACTTTGTTCCTTTGGTTTGAAGGTAGTGAGAAATAACATACGTAAGTCCACTTTTAAATAAATAATTAATTGTATTAATTAAATAATGCAAACTGAAATATTAATATTTTTATAACAATAAAATATTATTTTTACATGATTGTATATCGTCAGAAATCATTTTTAATGGTGGAATTTTCTTAGTAGAAGTTTATGGAGACAAGACCGCGAAGAGAATATTATAAAAGAAAGTTAAAACAGAAATCCTGAAACTTGAACTACTGAGCGCCTTAGAAGGTGAGAAAACAGCATCACATTGTATTTCTCATCTTGGATACAGATTTCCCTTAGCAACTCAATATAATTTGTATTATTAAAAAATAATAATTTCTACTATTCAAAGAGTTTTCAGTTTCATTGTGGCCTCATGAAAGCAAGTTCTTGTTTCTCCAAGGAAAAGGCTATTTTATATGTTTAAAATTTATTTCATTGTGGGTTTCAACAAACAAGATGGAACTTCTGGAACATTTTGTGATTTCTGGAACTTCTTGTCTTCCAACTTGTGTGTGTATTTGAGAAAGCGACACACTTTTCTACAGTTTATGTAATTGCCTAAATTGTCAAAACAATGTTTTTTTTTTTTACCACACTTCTTTGTAATCAATAAATGAAGATATGGACAACAAGCTAGTTTATGATATGTTATAAAAACCACGTGAGATATTATACAAAAAACCGCACAATGTTGTATAACATAACATTAAAAAAGACAGATAAAAACGTTTGCAACCGTTTGTTGTATGTTTATGTTGAGGTCGTTTAAGAGCCTACAGTGTTTAATACCAGAGAGTTTACAATCAAAAGATCAAAAAACATATTTTGTGCAGATTTCATGAGTGGAGCAACATTTTTATTGAAGAATGCAGCAGATGAATAATTTGATATGGAGATTGGGTAATAAAGACAGATCAGTCTGTTCCCTGACTGCTTCTATATTAGTTGACACTCTGACTGGCCAGAAACTCCTGTTTATGGTATATTTTCCAAGGCATTTTAAAGCAATGTATTTAATTTAAATATCTAATTTCACACACCATTTGGTTGTTCAGTATGGGAAGCTCAGTCTGCAGTAGAGGTGTGCTAAACTAGTACTTGAAAGTAACTGGTACGAACGATACCATTCCAAAAATATAACACGTACAAATACCTGTTAATATATACTTATTATACATATACCTGTATTATATAATTTGTTATAAGAAATAAATTGAAGGGTCATTCCATCGGAAATCATCCAAAAATAAACTGGTTGCCCCACCATTTTGAAAAAAATTTATTTTTTTATATGTTGTTCCTACATACAAACAAGTAACAAAATTATGTTTGAAAAAATTTTGTATGTCTTCGTTTGTCGCCAGCGGCCATTTTTCCAACATGGCTGACACTCAATTTCTTCAATATTGTCTTTTGCGGAAAGTTATATATCTCTTGACCTATAAGAGGTAGACCTGTAAAATAAAAACCATGTTGTGGGTACTGACATGGGCTATCGTTCTGTATAATAACCTTCATGATGTGTGCTTTAGAAAGTAGGTAAATTAAATCCTAAAACAGTAAAAAAATCGCTTAAATTGTCATTTTTTGGATTTTTTTTTAGGTATGAAGGGGATATTTCTAGAAGTCAAAATTGTTATCACTAATAACTGTATCTCTATAGAATTTATATTAAAAAAATGAAACTTCTGATGATTACCCTTTCCATTATATAAAATGTTAAAGTTTGAAAATTTTCAAAAAAGCCAAAGTTTAGAGCCTGATATCTCTGGTGGGGGACCTCCAAAAAATCTGAAAATTTCTGAAAATCAAGTCATCTTAGATACCTATCAAACCAAACAAGTTTCATGTTTTAGACTTTTGCAGTATAACAACTATAAATTTTTAAAAATCTTGAAAAACATGTTTAAAATGCACGCTGATAACCAGTTGTTAGAAGCAGCAGAACTGTCAAATTCTTATGACAATTTACTCTCTTATGACATAAAAAAACAAATAATATCATAAAAATATTTTAAGCATTGATATAAAACTTCAAAGAATGTTTTGAAATTATTTTATTATACTTACGTTGTGTGTTTTCCTGTTATGTTTTCCTGGATCTCATGAACAATGCTGATACCTCATTACACAATTTGTCTGTGATTTGGTAAGTGTTTCTACCACTAGACCTACTTAGTTGAAGTGGTGTAAATTTCAATAAAACATTTCCAATGGGTACCCAACACTTTTCTGAAGGATGTTCGTGGTCCGGGTGGCATAAAAAATACGACAAATACATCATTGTGTTCAGTGTTGACAGCTTCGATTTCAGCTGCATACCATTCATGATCATATACACATACAACTAAATCTTTCTGCTTCAGTTCAGAAATGTCTATGTGTGGTGCAGCGGTTATTGAAATGTCTTCATACTCGCTTGACTTGGATGTCAGATAGCATCACACTGTGTTTTCATCTATGGGAACTAGACGATGCCTTTCTCTTGTGTCACGTATCACACAACAGTTATCAAATCTTTTTCTCAAAATTTTCTCACCTTGTTCTATTTCTTCTTCTTTCACCAATATGTATTTTATCCCCTGAATATGCTCATCACAAAATTCAAAAAATTGTTGAATTGTCATAATCTGTTCTTTATATGGCCTCTGCAAACTAGCTCGTGCAGTCTCTCTTTTAGTGGTCGCTCCGACCCTATCACATGCATTTTTGCCATGTGCAATGGCAAAAAAGTGCCACTCTGCGTCAAGACCAAAGTATTTCTTGTGATGACATAGATTTGCAAAGTTTTTCCTATTTTTGTATTGGCTTGATGCCCCATCCCTAAAATACACAACTTTTTTAACCTGAGGTACTACTTCTTTGATTTTTTCTAATAAATGCTTTTGAAAAACATGAACAGCAACACTATCATGTTTCAAATAGTCACTAATGACACAGAGGCTTTTCGACATGACTTTATCACCATCTTTAAAATAAACTACAAATGGGTGGACAGTTGACTGAGATTTCGTCCAGTGAAACCTTTGGGACTCGTCCTGTACCACAAATGAATAATTTTCAGCAAAATCCGCCAGTACAATACATTCAGATTCTGTTAGGTTTTCTTTCTTTTCTCTCAAATACGAAGCTTGCACTTTAGCTATGTAATGGTGTTTTTTCAATTGGATTAGTTTTTCCAAAAGACTTTCTATGAATTCATCAGCAGATTGGACTACTTCAATTAAATTTGATCTATCTGTACTGGTCCATAACTTAAAAGATATGGATCTTCCTCCACCTCAGAAAACTCTTCTTCCAGCATTGTTTTCAACATTTCAGCACTCCCACAGCCTTCGCAGTTACCTAACATACAGTCGTAGTTTTCTATGTCACAGGCAAGTAGAGCTAACAAGTCTTTATAATCCACATTCATATTGGCACCCTCTAGCATTAATTTAATATTCTGGTGATATATGCACACGCAAACTGAATATGTACCAGCTGAACCTGCAAGTTTACACCACTTAGGCCTTAAGGAACAGAATGTTGACAAACCAATCTTCACGTCTGGATATGTATTTTTAAAATGCAAGTAAATTTCCTTTAAATTACATAGTACAAGTCTTGTTTGTTTTTGTACTTTCCTTCCATCTAATCTCACAGAGACAGTCTTTTTTTCCAGGTAGGATTCTACCATTTTCCTCTAACTCTTAAAAATCTCTAACCATCGCTAGTTTGTTCACTTATCTGCTGACACTTTTTTCTCTTGCGAAAAATTGGTAATATACCCTGCTGTTTCATTAGCTCTTAGGTTTTTCGAACGAGATAATCTGAAACTTTTAACTCCTGACATATTTTAGACCTTGACCAGTTTGAAGGCATTACACTTATTGCATTAGCTTTTATTTGATTACTTGATGTAAGACTACATTTGTCTTTCCATTTTTCAATAAGGTCACTATATTGCTCACAAAGAGAATTAGACATACTACTGCTTCCTTCTTGTACTTCTGTAACTGTAGTTTCCTCAAACGAGTCTTCAAGTTTGCGTTTCACAGCTTTGGCTATTCTATCTGTTTTGGAAGCCACAGCAGTTTTCCTTTTTTCCATACTAACTTTAGTAATTTTTGATGCAGGAGAAATATCCAATGCTGAACATAAATCGTCAAGATTTTTTAGTGTGTCGTGAGGGGGGATAAAACAATTTCCATCCTCATCCTTGTCCTCAGTGGCGTTGCTGCTCTCTGAATAGCAGCAAAAATTTTTTTTATAGCATGGACAAAGAGATTTTCCTGGTATAAGTTTTATTTCTTGGGTTTTAGTTTTATTGACATGTTCCAACTTAATTTCTATACAACCTTTTGATCCCTTTTTCTTTAAAGTTTTGTGATAATCAAGTGGATCACAACAGGTGGTTCCAAAAATGTGGTTAAATTTGAGCAAAAATTTTTTTTTATGGTATTCACACAAAGTATTAATGTCATCTGAATTTAACTTAAGTGAAAGTAGTTCTTGGCTTTCCCCATCACGCTCATTAAAATTAATCAAGTCTTTACTTACTTTACCATAGGTTTCTTTGTGACAGGTTTCCTTAGTCAATAAACCAACACTACACTCCATTTTATCAAAATTATAACATCACTAATTTATACACAAAACACTACAGTATTAAACTGTACAGTTAAAAAATATCATAATTATATTTAATAAAACATTTAAGGTCAACCCACATAATCACTTAGCACTACTAAAAGATCAGTATGATGAAACATCACTCAGCCACAGTGAACAATAAACTGAGAAGTAGAGGTGGGCCGATACACCTGTAACAGGTATTTTGGAACGATATTTTTGTGGAACGGATGTAACAGTGACTGAAAAGTTGAAATACCTGTTATTCGCGGCGACGCTGTTCCGAGTCGAGACACGCCACCCTCGCTGTTCCGAGTCGAGGCACGCCCCCTACGCTCCTACACACACACACACACACACACACACACACAAAGTATGCAAGTATCACGTAAACGAATACGCCAAGGCCAAATACTAGGCGTACAAAAATATCGCTGGTACACAAGGAACAACCAGTATTTCAAATACTAGGTATTTCAAATACTAGTGGTATCACCGATACACAAAATACTAAGTGTATCAGAGGAACAGTAGTATTTTTGGAACACCTAGTATTTTAGGAACAGGTAGTATCAAGGGTATTTCGATATTTCGATTCTGCGCAAAGAGACGAAGCTGTTTTCAATAAAGGAACAAATTCATCCTGATGTTACATTTATTCTCGTGTGATATGCAGATATATAATACAGATTATATGCTAATAAATTATATGTTATACTAGTCACCAACTTGTAACTAAAACCGGTTCAGGTTGTAAGGTAAAACTTTATGTTTTTACTCATAAAAAACTTTGTGATCCGAGTCGTTAGTGAAATAGTTGTATTTAATTATATTGCGTTATAACCTATAGAGTGGCTGATGTTGAAAAGCTATATTATACTTTTTATTAATGGGATTTTAACTTCACGGAATTTTAATTTAATGGGATTTCGTTCCTTAAATATCTGAACGAAGAACACGAACACGATTATCATCAAGGAAAATGCCACAGTTGATATTTTTGAATGCTTTAAAATAGTGTTTGAATAACTGAAATCCCAGTATTTTAAAAACAATTCAATTGTTTAATTTTATTTATAATGTGTTAAGTGAAGCAGATTGTAATGTAAATAGGTGTGACATTTCATAACTTGTATATTCTGTGTACATTAGTGAATGAATCTGAAGATTATCGAGGTATGTAATGCATTTAATTTACTTTTGTTGTTGCTTATTATGTATAAGTTTTTATTTATTTATTTATATTTATTTTATTATTTTTATTTGTAAAATTTGTTTATTCTCATTCACTCTTGTGGCTTACTGTTATGTTTTTATTATGTGTTTCTGATGTTTTTATCATATTATTTGTAGTGGTATTACGTGTACTCTAAATTATTTCATTGCCCCGAGTTTCGCAACTGATTTGTCTAAAGTCTAACCAATGTTAGTTTTACTCCTAGTGAAAACTTAAATTGGTATTCCCAAAGGGAGATAGGCCTATAAATTCTCTTGTTTCTTATTTTCTTGTAAATAGTAATAGTTTAATAAAGTCACAGTGTAAAGTAACACTGTTAATACTTTTAGTTTCAATTTATTTCTTATAACAAATTATATAGTATAGGTTATATAATATCTTCAAATAAATAAACTGCAAGTAGGTTTGTTAATATATTAATAGGTTTATCCAGGTGAAAATAAACCTACTTGCAGTATATTTATTTGAAGATATTACATAGGAGACCTGCAGGAAACTCCAAACGAGTTACTTACAAAGGATAATATAGGTTATGTATATATAGTATATAATAACAGGTATTTGTACCTGTTATTTTTTTGGAACGGTATTTTCATACCTAGTATTTTAAAATGACAGTTTAGCCCACCTCTACTGAGAAGAAGAGCATTGCAGAGTACTGTATTGGAACTTTCAGGTTAAGACATGTCAGTAAACGAGCTGTAAAGGCCGTATTACATTTATCAGAAAGCAGCGCTGCAAAATGATCGTGTTCGACCCTATTACACCTAACATGTTTCTGCGCTGCTTTCTGATCTTCCAAGCAAAATAGGGGAGAAGTTTTATTATACTGTACTGAAATTTAATCCAGTCTTTTGTAGCCTACTGAGATGTCCGAACGTGAAGCGAAAGATTTGCTGTTATCGTACGGAGTGTATAAATATTTAAAACGCGGTAAGAAGAAAACAAAACGGTTGTGGATGCGAAATTTAGTGTCAAAACGTGAAAAAATCTCACACACTGTTACTATCTTACCAGAATTAGATCCTAATGATTTTAGAAATTACCTTCGTATGGATGAAGAAACATATACTTATCTTTTGTCGCTTGTATCCAGCCAATTAACAATGCGACACTCGTTTAAGGAAGGCCATCACTCCCCATGAGCAACTAAGTGCAACTTTAAAGTTTCTGGCAACAGGACGCACATTAACTGATTTGACGTATTCATGTGCAATCTCACAACCATCACTCAGCTACATTATACCACATACGTGCCAAATAATATATGACGTGCTGGTGAAGGATGTTATGAAGGTAAGTTCAATTTATTAATCAATTTAAAGATTAACGGGAAAAATATTTGCGTTATCATTAAATGTCATAATTTCATAAAAATGTAAGCAATGAAAATTACAAGTAAATAAAAATGTTTTAAATACCAAAGAACCGAACAATGGATCTATTAGAGTAGCCTACTCTACTCTAATTTTTGCTACGCGAAGATTATTTTTTGAAAAGTATTTTCTTGTATTTCCTTTACCTTAATTTGTCTTTATTTACGGATTAGGGTAAGTAATTATGGAAGATACCCGCCATTTCAGTGAGGGTTATTTTTCCATTAATCTTTAAAAAATGTTCTTCATCGTACTCTGCAATATTTGATCAAAATGTAAAATTTACTTCTAATTCAAATACAATATTTTATTTCTCTATTAAATACAATTGCATGATATTATGAAGTTACCAACAGAAAAATATAATGGATACGAAAATGTAAATTATAGCAGCCTAACTACAAATTTCACCACAATAATTAATTAAAAACAAATTTTAATACAATAATTACTTTACGAGAAATTTACTTTAAATTTAAGAAGCTTATTTAGTTAATAGTTTCCAGTGAATGTATGCCTGCTGGGCTCTACGCTCGTTGGTGGCGTCTGATTGTAAAATGGTGTTGGTGGGATCTGTGTGAAGGGATCAGAATATGGTGGTACAGAAGGAGTCGGAAACTGAGAAGCGGCAAGAAATTGGTGTCGTTCTATGTAACTGGAGGTGGTTAAACGACCCAGTTCAGCCTCAAACAAAAAATCGTTAATTAGTCTTGGCCACAATTCGCTGCTCATCATTTTTTTAGCGTTTTCAGTTTTTCTGCCCAGTTTCGAGCAAGATAATCGTACCTAGTTAGTTTTTCTTCTGGCTGACCAAATCTTCGCTTAATTATTTCCACCACTTCATCTCTTTCATTTCGTTTGCCCTTGCGGTAACGCGCTATACTTCGGCCCCTGTCACAGGAGTTCGCCGATCCAGTAGAAGATGGAGTGGCTGCAGACAATGGAATAGGTGAGCTTGTCAGGTCATCATCGTGACGAAGTGTATTTATCTCACTGGATCCACCACAAACGACTTCACCATCGTCTTGCACGTCTTCTGTCTGAAATAAGAATTAAAATTTTCAATAAATATTTTGCGCTATTTAATAACTTATTTAGAGTAACATAACCAAGTCTTTATAAATGCTCCTCCTTTTTTGTTCTAGTTTCCAGAATCTGGAAAGGAGTGGGCAGCAATTCCAGAGATGTATGAAGAAAAGTGGAACTTTCCAAACTGTCTAGGTGCAGTAGACGGGAAACATGTGCGAATAACACCTCCAAAAGGAAGTGGGGCCTTTTTCCGCAATTACAAAGGATATGATAGCATGGTTTTGTTAGCTATTGTAGACTCGAAATATAACTTTCTAATGGCTGACTTTGGAACAAATGGACGTATTTCTGACGGTGGTGTCATTGAAAACACTAAATTCTATGACAAACTAATTTCAGGAGAACTAAACATACCAAAACGTAGGGTGATAGGAAACAGGGAACTAAATTATGTATTTGTGGGAGATGAAGCATTTTCTTTGAGAATTGATTTCATGAAGCCATTTAATTTCAGAGAACTGTCAAGTGAAAAAAGGATTTTCAATTATCGTTTGTCCCGTGCTCGAAGGGTAGTTGAAAATGCATTTGGCATACTGGCTTCCCGTTTCCGAATTTTTAACACTGCTATTAATTTGAAGTTAAAAAGTATCGAGAAAGTTGTAATGGCGTCTGTTATCTTACATAACTTTCTAAATTTACGTTCAAGCTCACAATATCTGTCTGGGGATGCACTTTCTGAACATTGAATGTGGAACAATAAGTACAGGGCTGATTACTGATGACTAATCTTAGTGATTTACAGTGTGGGTTGAATAGAAATTCTTCAAACGAAGCAAAGAAAGTGAGAAATGAATTTGTTGAATATTTTAATAACGAAGGTTCTTTACCGTTTCAGGAGAAATTTGTGTAGAAAGAGTTCTCAAGATTAAACACTCTTAATTTTTAAAAAGAACAGTTTATAAATAATAAACAATGCATACTATAAGAATTATGATTGTATCTTATAAAAAATTATAATAAAATGATAGGCCTGTTCAAATTACAGTATAGTATACTACTACTAATAATAATTAATTATTCATTGCTTATTAAAAATTCTTTTAATTAAAAATAAAAGTAATTTTTGTGTTAACTTTTGAAAGTTGTGGTTTTATTTTTTTTAATACCTGATATTTTGCGTTTATCAGAAAATACATTATTCATATTGTATTACCTACAGAAGGTATTACTTCACCAAAGAAAAACATCTATATCTTACCTCTTCCATTGTTGAGATGGAGTACCTTGGAAGTTCTTGGTCTTCAATGAATCGAAGTTGATCAAAGTACCATAACTTCGGCTGGTATACCTCATCTTCACTGGCTTCCGACTTAATAGATGATTGTACCTTCTTTGCCTCTTTACGCCAAGAGGTTTTAAGAGAGTTCATCTTTTTTATTACCACATCACGGGTTATAAATATTCGGAACTTTTAACTTTCCACAGACACGAATATTTTTTATAAATTTCAATTATTTCACTTATTAGCTCTTTTGAATATACTCGAAGATCTGCCATATCGTACGCAAAATTAAATAAAATTTTTCAGTACTAATCTTCAGCATGTGAATATTTAATTGCTACTGTTGAGTTGGTTATGTGAACGCGCGGGAAGACAGTAGGCGGAGGCGCATGCGCAGTACGTAATCTGTTCGCTGCTTTCTGACGGACCTATTACACATGTTATCTTTCTGATCAGCCTATCCGATAATATCAAACAAGTTGGATATGCGAGCTGCAATCTGACGTGCCTTCTGAAGAGGTCTTTCTGATGGGTTTGCTGTATTACATTTGTCAGAATGCAGCGCTGCTTTCTGTGATCAGATTGCAGCGCTGCTTTCTGATAAATGTAATACGGCCGTAACAACATGAGTCAAGTGGCTGTCCAGTGATGAGTAATGCATGAGAGACTAATGCTAATTTTTCTGAACATAAAAGAAAATATTCTTAGATAGAATAAGCAGTCTGCAATTGTAAAAATTATATTTAATTATTTTTTTTAATAGTAACCGACTTTTTCATTTAAATAATAACAATTTTAAAATTAGGCTACTTAAAATATTTACACTGAAACTTAAAAATCTTTTAATGTCATTATTTGTTTTTATAGGCAACAAAAAAATGAAAAGTGATAAGAACTTGACAGTTTTTTATACCTTTCGTGCTGCTTATAACAACTGGTTATCAGCGTGCATTTTAAACATGTTTTTCACGATTTTTAAAAATTTATGGTTATACTGCAAAAGTCTAAAACATGAAACTAGTTTTGTTTGATAGGTATCTAAGATGACTTGATTTTCAGAAATTTTCAGATTTTTAGGAGGTCCCCCACCAGAGATATTAGGCTCTAAACTTTGGCTTTTTTGAAAATTTTCAAACTTCAACATTTTATATAATGGAAAGGGTAATCATCTGAGGTTTCATTTTTTTATATAAATTCTATAGAGATACAGTTATTAGTGATAACAATTTTAACTTCTAGAAATATCCCCTTCATACCTAAAAAAATCACAAAAATGACAATTTAAGCGATTTTTTTTACTAAGTTTTCAGATAAAATTTACCTACTTTCTAAAGCACACATCACGAAGTTTATACAGAAAGATAGCCCATGTCAGTACCTACAACATGGTTTTTATTTTACAGGTCTACCTCTTATAGGTCAAGAGATATATAACTTTCCGCAAAAGACAATTTTGAAGAAATTGAGTGTCGGCCATGTTGGAAAAATGGCCGCTGGCGACAAACGAAGACATAAAATTTGTTTTCAAACATTTTGTTACTAGTTTGTATGTAGGAACAACATATAAAAAAATAAATTTTTTTCAAAATGGTCATGCAACCGCCATTGGATGATTTCCGATGGAATGACCCTGAAACTAAAAGTATTAACAGTGTTACTTTACACCGTGACTTTATTAAGCTGTTACTGTTTAAAAGAAAATAAGAAACAAGAGAATTTATGGGCCTATCTCTCTTTGGGAATACTAATTTAATTTTTCACTCGTATACTCCTAATACTCGTAGTAGCCTACTCGTTTACTTGTTTATTCGTTAGTTGCTTAGAGGGGTCCTGCAACTCGGAACTGCGAGGCCGCGAGTAACCGGAACGGGTATTTTGGCTTTTCAGTTACCGTTGAATTGGAACAAGTATTTCAACTTTTCAGTCACTGTTATATCCGTCCCACAAAAATATCGTTACAAAATACCTGTTATAGGTGTATCGGCCCACCTCTTCAGGTCTTGCCACACTATATAAAATTGTTTTGCTTATGCTAATACTTTTTTTTAATATGATTATATTGTAGTGTGTATGTGGTGAATTTTAAATGTTGGTAGAAAAATGTATCGGATCAGCTCAGCAGAGCCCCCCCCCCCTCACCAGTGATTGTAGTGTCTATTCAAAACAGCATCCTACAAAAAAGGAGAACAGCTGCACCCCCTCACTTTCTTTGATACTTTTCCACTGACTGAGGAAACAAATATTTTTGGTTTTTGAATAATACTTTTAACCTAAAATGTATATAAAACTGATGACAGCTTATGAATCATTGCCTGTAGGATTCCGAAACAAACCAAAAAAGAATAATATAGCTTTTTATTATAAGCGTCATTGTTCAAATTTATAAATGAGATCAATGACATCAAATAAGTGAATGTAAATTATCAAAGTTTTTAATATTTTCAAGTTACAGTATAATTAAAAGCTGTTTGTGTCGAGGAAAAATAGTGGCAGGTTTATAAGTATTAAGCTAGTGCAGGTCTACGGTTAACTTCAATTTTCAGTTCAACATTACAAAATAAAAATCACTTTCTAACTAGAGACATGTTTGGTGGGTGACATATGTTATTAGCTGACTTTCCACCAAAAGATTGAAAGAAGCTTAAAAGACAATTCTACTTCATTTTACTGTGAAGTTGATTCTGAAATGATTTCTGAACTTGCTTGAATGAGATTACCATAGTGGATCCTCCCAAACCAAAGTTGAATTCTGTACTCCATTCCACGATTGGGATTGATGTCAACCAGTGGCATAACTATTGGTGGGAACAATCCACCCCTCCCTGAGCTATGAACATAATTCTGAAGAATTTCTGACCCATTTAATACATGCCTAATTCAGAGCCGTTGGTACATGATAAACTAAATCTCATAAATAGTTGTTGAAATACAAAGGATTACAGTCATGTGTAGATTAATAAAATAACTAACATTTCATTAATAATGATTAAATTGCTTTAAGTGAACGGGTCATTGAATTTGTTTGGAAATACAGAGTGTGATGCAAAAATGCTATTATTTTTCTGTATTTTATTGTTCAACATCCTCAAGAGATTGGCTATGTTAAACAGAGTACTGCAAATCAAAATCATAGCCAGAATCAAAACCGTAAAATGATTATGTGAGACCACGTGGATTTTATGTTGTGATGCATTGTAGTTATTGAATCTCATGACATTATTTTTGCATGGGAGGACAGTTGTGAAACAAATACATTAACACTTTCGACCCGGTGCGCATAAAATTTATGGGCGCATGATTTTCCTCAAAAACCCGATGCCCGTAAATTTTATGTTTGTCACTTCACGCGCATTTAACGGCATTTATACGAAACATTTACGGGCTTCTGGTATTTGTACTTGCAGACTGGACTTTGTAGTTACCAACTGAATGCACAGATAGCAGCACAGTTTTCTGCTGTGATCACTGACTATTGTGAAACTTGCAATGTCGGTTTGTGTTACCATGACTATTTCATTTTGTACCATACAAAAGCAGATTATTGCAAATAGACTGATTTTTGAAAATACCTTGTAAAACTTTATTTTTCAAAAACGTGCTTCTGATCTAGATACTAAAAATTAATTTCACCTACAAAATAAACAGTGATCTCATTTTATGAAAGTAGAAGGTCCAATCTTTCATTTGACATAATTTATGTTGTTTTTAACAAATCTTACTATTAAAAAAATTAAGAAAAATATGGAAAACAGCCAGGCTGCTGGGACATGCCTATGCTGAAATGGCCAGGGTTGAAAGTGTTAAAACATGCCATTTAAAATATTGAGCTTCTTGCTGCTATGAAGCCTCTTATATTTGTTTTGCTTTTTTTTATTTTATTACATTACGTCATCGTGTAAAGAACTTAAGCAGCAAGATGTGTACCTAAAAGAGTTGATTTCAGTGAGCTACAGCTACAGCGCAAAATGCTGAAGTTAAAAATTCAAATCGAATTTTAACTTCATTAAAGCAGTAACTTATGATATTAGCATTGATTAAAACTGTTAAGAATCTGCGCACAACAACTAAATTGAAATAATGATCCGGTGATTTTGTCAGTTTAGATTTCTGTACTGAAATTGAAAATAACTTCAATGGAATGTACATTTCATGTTTATTGATTTCCTTACCTCAGAGTAAAAAATTATTTCAAAAACATGACCTATTATTCAAGAATTTGTCATAATATTAGTTTTTGGATATAAAAATTATTTGAATATGCAAAAACTGTAAAATTGATTAATTTCTGTATAATTTAAAATTTTAACAACTATATATTACTGAATACTTCAAAAAAATTTTCCAAAGCAAACATGAAGTAAAATGAGTTCCGACCATTTATTGTCTGTAATTTGTTTGGTACATCAAAAACATCTGCATATTTATTTGTTTGCACATATGAATAAAGATGTAAAGTTTGTTGCACCAAATATTCTTCTGCCATACTACAGTAAATGTCCAAGATTACTTTCTGAAAATTTACCCTTAAGTAAACTTAGTGCCCACTAAATGTAGAAGTAAAAAAAGTGTTAATTGAAAAAACAGAAATTGTAATGATGCGTTACAAGTACCTTGTGCAAATTAAAAGCTTTCGGGAATCTGGGAGAAACATATTTTTTTTTTTAGATGAAACATGGGTTGACAGTAATATAACTGTAGATAAATGTTGGCAGTCAAATGAGATTTCTGGTGTGTTACAGAATTACAGTGTGGGTAACAGATTAGTGATTTTACATGTGGGAAGTAAAAATGGCTTTATTCCAGGTGCTAAACTTTTGTACAAACTTGGAAGCACTGTTGGTGACTATCATGGGTAGATCAACTATGAAAATTTTCAAAAATGGGTTGAGAATAAGTTGTTGCCAAATATTTTGCCGGAATCGGTAATAGTTATGGACAGTGCACCGTATCATTCTGTTTTAGCTGAAAAGATTCCAACAAAGTGTTCTACGAAACTCGATATGATACAGTTTTTTAGAAATAAGGGTATTAATTGCGATGAAGGTATGAGAAAGGAACATCTTTTTCAAATTATAGAACTCCATCGGCCCAGAGAAAAGCAGTACAAGCTTGACAAATTTTTATCAAGCGAGGGTCACACTGTTGTACGGCTTCCTCCCTATATGTGCGACCTCAATCCTATTGAACTTGCCTAGGCAAAAGTTAAAAACTACATACGAAATTGCAGCAGTCATAGAAGTCTTAACTTTACGGAATTGACTGAAATAACTGAGCAAGCAATAATATCGGTAACTGAAAGTGACTGGGTAGAAAGTTACTGCAAGAAAGTTGGAGAGGTAGAGGACTACTAGTGGGAAAGTGATGGGATAGTGTCGGACATTATTGACAAGATTATTATCACCTCAGGTTCGGATGATGATAATATCAACAGTGACAGTGGTGACAACATAGACAGCAGTGACAGTGACTCTGATCGCAGTTTCAATACTGACAGGGAAGAGGAAACAGGTAAGGAGTTAGCTCGCCCTCTTTAAAATGTAAGTCTCGCCCTCTTTAAAATGTAGGCCTAAGTCATCTATTAAATTTTGAAATGATAATCTATGTGAAATTAAAATTAGATTTTAATACTAATAATATTTAACAGTGCCAATTCTTGTACAACACATAGCGTCACAGTTATCTGGCTTAATGCTCGATGAGAGGAAAGTGAGCGTTGAGTGAGTTTTGATAACGGATGTGAATCGGGATTTCTCGGTAATCCCTGATTGTTTAACGCAACTGCGTGTCCGTGTGTCTACGCTCTCTCTCTGCCCGCGTTCCTCTCAGAGACTTGGAGTTCAGTCTAATGCAGTACCTAAACGGAAAACGTGGATTGTAAACACGTAAAAGGACAGTATTCTTAGAGCACAAAGCATTATATCCATGTGTATTATCCAGGAAGAATTATATCCAGGAAGAAAAAGAAAGAACTCATATATGCAGTGTTCATTTAAAAGATTGCTGCTAAGTAAACTATACACTTTTTTTGTAACATGGTCAGTTTTTGTGGGTTCCTTGCTAAGTCATTCAGAGGCTCATCAGGCATCCTTGTGCACCTATGTGCGAAAGTAGAGGAGTGCAAGGTGACTTGGTCTCACCTGTAAGCTATGAGGCAAAGATGAAAACAAATATATTTCGAACAGATGCAAACAATTTATGATACAGGAATTTATGAGGTTTGTAAAAAAAGTTTTTTTAATTGCAAAATAAATTTAAAAACGTCGATTTTATGACCATTTTGGTTTCTTTACAATGTAGTAAACAGAAAATTATAAAGCAGATTACATGGTTCTCCTGAGAGCTATTGACTTTTTTTAAAGTAAAAAATGAGCACTGCAATGTACAAGTTGTCACAGATGATTAAAAAACAGCATCAAAAGTTTCCCAGTGACATAATTTTAAAATAATTTATGTCCTTATAATTTTAACATAAATTTCCTTTATAATTTAAATTATAAGCAGAAAGGATGGAAAGGTGTGGGACATCTGAAGAAGCGTTGTAGTGCCAGCTCTAGTCTATCTCCTTGGGACTGGAACAAACAATTAGTCTATCTCCTTGGGACTGGAACAGACAATTTTTGGTTTAATCCTTGATGAAGATGATGAAAAATTGTACTTTCTTATTATTTAAGCCTGTATTTGTGGTTGGTACCAGTAAAAAATGTGTTCTTTATTCTAATGTTATCTCCCAGTTATTTTGTATTTGTAATTTTAAAACATCAAAAAAGTGTGATGTAATTTTGATAACTCACCTTAATGGTAAAATTGATAAAACTTTATCAGTACTGAAAATCTTTTGTTAACTTACGCAAATACAGTATTCTCTCACCAACCCAAGGGATTGGTTAATACAAAAATCTTAGTTGACAAAGTTATCTTACACAGTTATAAGAAATGTAAGTCAGAGGAATTGAAAACAAAATCAGAAGTTTCACATTTCTAAGAAAATTTATATAAATAGATTTCACTGTTTTAATGTAAAAAGTAGATGATTTCAAACAGCTTACAATTATTTAAATTACCGTATAGGAAAATTCACAATTTTTAAAAATTATGTATTATGGAAAAATGGTTAAGACGAGGTAAAATCAGTGCCCGTTTCACTACAAAGTCCAGATTTATACCTCATTACAGTTTTAAATTAACAGTTGAAAATTAAAAAAAAAATTTAACCACATAGAAATTTTAAATATAAAAGTTTAATTGTAAATCAATGTATTGGAATTGGCACTTGGGATAATATAAGGGATGCTGTCACCTAACGTGCCTGCTAATAACTAGACAATTCAACATTTGTAAGCTTAAATGAAAAAGACTTGTTCTTTAGCATAAGCAAACAAGCATTAGACTGGCATTTGGAGTGAGTAGGAGAGCATAGACAACATGGTATTACAGAGTAAAGGAGCAGAGTGAGATCTGGACAGACCCCGTGTTCCCCAGGAAGCAAAAGAATTGTGGTAAAGAAAGATCTGCTTCTTTTTATTTTGAAATTCCTTTGAAATTGTTTGTATGGAGACAATAAAATTATCCAAACCTGTTTTAATTTCTGCTTGATTATGGGATCAGTGTCGAGAATCAATTCACCTTTGCATAAGGTAGAAGTCACTTTGGTCTGTTTTTTGTTCTGCAATGCACAATCGCACTAGAAGTGATTCGTGTGGTGGGTGGATGTTAACGTAAACTGTGTTAACACTTTGAGTGCGGGCATAGTAACATTCCGACAGCAGTGGACTTGGGATTGGTGCAGATGTAGTAATATTATGACGGCCTGTTCATCTGTGTTTAAACGTGATCTGTAGTAATATTACTACGATCTGACAAAACTGTTGTCAGCTGTTGGTATTGTAGAACAAATTTTTGTCACTAGATGTCAGCATGGTACAGGTACAAGTCGCTGAAACAAAATCAAGGTTGCTGTTCACAGCCACTGGTACTTGTTTGTTTACTTGCGTGGTGTTTGGTTAGCTTCATTGTTCATTTACATTTATTGAGGCTACAGAGTTTTGTAGATATTTTTTATTAGAAATAATACTTCTCTTAAATATTAATTATTTTTTTTATTTTGAATCATTATTATGGAATATTTATCTGGGAAAAAAGTCAGAATAAGCAGAGCAAAATGACAGCAGTTAGGAATACATGGATGCTGATCCTGACTTTGCAGTCATTGTATCTTACATTTTACGTTGTTAATTATAGAAAGTATAAGGAAAATAAGTTTGTAATTTATTTTAGGATATCATTAAAATTATATGATTTTTTTATACACTTTTAAAAACAAGCAGTTTTATGAAAACATAGCCTGTTTCACGTTATGGAACTGTTCCTAAGGTGACCACACTCAAAGTGTTAAGTGAATTCAATCCTGTGGTTGATAAGGAATATCAATCCATATATTCTGTTTATATGGATGCACTGTGTCCTTCCTGATACAGCATATAAGAACATGTCAGCGATTGTCACAGAAATTGTCAGTACTAGTTTTTATAAGTTTATATAAATGTTGCTCACTAGACACAGTATAACTAATGGTATTAAATTTGTCTGTTACAGTCTGCGACTATGTCTGCGTATGATATGCAGCATAAGACACCAGTCCAAAAGAAATTGGTAAGTACATGTGAACATTTGCTGTAAAACTGCTCTCTCTTTGCATTTAAAGAAATTTTCCATCAACTTTTTCATTTACCACCATGGCTGAAGTTAAAACACTTATAATTGAATCTGTTGTTCCTTCTACTGCTTCTTTTCTTGTAAATTATATGCTTTTGCTCCATATCGAATATTACATTAACCCTTACTGTGCCTTGGGCGGGGCAGCCCCACCATGAAAAGTATGATTTACTATCCATTGGCGGGGCTCACCCGACACATATTTGAGAATGAATTTATGTTGAGTGGCGGGTATATACCAACATTCTGTTGAGTGCTGCACTCTCTGGAGCTTTAAGAAAGTATTTGTACCAAAGTAAAAATATGTCAGCTGATGTTTGTTTGTTTACAAGCGTCTTAAAAATTCAGCTGAACTAACCTCCAAACTGACATCTTTTGTGTTGTCTGTTTTATTATGAATTATGTGTTTATTCTTAATAATGGATTATTTAAATGAAATTCTGGTAAATGAACATCGATACCCCAATTGTTAGAAGATTCATACTGTTATACTGTAGTTCACATCAAATACAAATGTGTTTGACTTGAGTGACAGTGAGAGCCATAATAGATATTCAGGAAGATTTAATAGTAGAAAATAGTTTAGTGTGGGTGGAAAATGGCATTAGTAATAGTAATAATGGTAATAGCAAATAAACTAGTAGGCCTAAATCTGTTGTGAAGCTGTCATGGCCATAGTCAACATTATTAATATAAAAAACTACTGGGCTGTTAGGCCGTGGTCAATTGCTTACAACTTGGGTTATTTTCTAAATGTTTTGGCCACCAAAGTGATCATGGCCCAACATACTGGTAGTTTTTAATTTTAATAATATGGCTAAAGTTGAAGATTTAGCTGATAACTTTTTTGAACAATACTACACAATGAGTAACTATAAATATTTACAGTAAAGTAAATTTAAATGTATTTTTTATTTATACATAAGGTATAGTGTAGTATTCAATAACAAGAGATACTAGGTGGTGTAAAACTCATGCATAACGCCATACAACTTAAAACATAATACACTTTGTTAGCTCAGGTTGTAGGGGAAAATGCTGAAATTAATGTGGAGTGGAATGGATAGGTAAGGTAATTAAAAGGAGCTGTAAGGGTTAATTTATACTAATTTTGATGGTTTAAAAACATTAGTTTATTTTTAGAGAAATTTAAAAAGTAACAAATTCTAATTAGATTATACTGTATTTACATTCACTATTACTAACATGTACATATAATTACACCTAAACGAGAATACAAACTTATCTTGCACAGTAAAATGGTGGCTACCTATTTGGCTGTGTATAAAAAAGTACAGCATATCTGGCTGCCAAAAATTAATTTTTGTTCTGTACGAAAGTTGCCACCCACAAATGAGTTAATAGTCGTGGATAAAATACTGAGAAAGTAATTGTCCATTACATAAGGACTAATTTTTTGTTACAAAGAAAGCAATTCACAAATCAGGCTTTTAAAACTGATTCCAAACAGTGTAAAGATATAATTTGTATAAAGGCATACGTTACACCCCACAATGTTAATGTATGTTTGTATAGAGCGTTATTCCAAAAGCGCAGTATGGTGGACGACACACAGTTACTATGCTTCCAGGAGGTGGTATTGGTCCTGAGTTGATGGGCTATGTAACCGAGGTTTTTAGGTGAGAAATAATTTTATTTTCCTTTTTGTAATTACAGCTGCAATATTATCCAAAGCTGATACCTGAATACTACTGAAACTGTCATTTTGCAGTTTGGTGACCAGTATGTGGTAATCAGGTTCCATGCCATAATGATATACTGCACATCATTTAAAATTGCTTTTATTAAAGTGAGCAGTGATTCCTTGGAATGTAACCATGCCAGATATGAGATAAAACATTGGTTTCAACAAAAAGAGTATTTTCCAAACAGCAACATATTATGCGTGCACTGTAAACATTAGATGCACTCTCTTCAGATGTTCTTTAGATGTTTAAATAGTTTTCATGTCATTTTATGTTCTTTTTTTGAGAATTTTTTTAAACTACCTATATTGTGTTTTTATAAGCGTACAAATAAATAAACAATATTAAAGAGTGTTTGTACACAAAAAGGTAGACAACATGACTAGTTGTGTTTTATCTTCTGGACTTTAAACACATTTTTGTTTGTTTATTTTATTGTTAATTATACGTATATTATTTTATTTTTATTTTTTTTATGATTTAGGAAGTAGAAGTTTTTTCATTTATGTCTCTAGTTTTCTGCTAACAGTAATGACTTTCAGTGACTAAAGAAAACCTGTTTTGTATCACATATAGTGCAAACAATCTTTACGAACTTTCCTCCTGTTAAAAGTGGTATCTGGAGAATTTCTGTATTGTTCTTCTTCTTCAGTGGCACAACAGCCCATTACTGAGTCAAGGCCTTCTGCACATCAAAGTTTTACAGATGGGCTATGTGAATTCTCCAATCCAACCCCCAACCTGGAGGACCAGGAACTTTGATTTCGGGGTGTTCTTCCCTTAGAGAGTTGCTTTCACCTAGGCTGATGAGCTCTCTCTGCCCGGTCGCAGTAGGCTAACTGACTCAGCCCATGTGTGCAGCCATTGAGCTACTATAGCCTCCTCCGCCTCCACACTAGATGCACATCCTGCTGCCGATGTGCACCATCCTGCCTGGCCAGGACCCAGGATACCCCCAGGCTGTCCTGACAGAACCCCCATCTCTCGTTTGCTTACCGATCCACTCTGCTGAAGGGATTGGTTACCACAACCTTGGAGTGGATTGCTCGGCGTAACAGGGCCCACCGATGTGTAGGTGAGAGTGGAGTTGGGGTGGAGAGGCTGGTGCATTTCTCTTCTATGAAAGCACACCCCCTTTGGACCCCTCTGTATTGTTATTAGAATAAAATATTAACTGCTTGGGGAAGTTTTGTGGACAGACACACCTTTTTATAATTTAAAGAGCAAACAAAATGTGTTTTCCAAAAAATTGTATATGGTTTCACACAGATTGTGTCTTATGAAACAATAATGTTTAACTTAAACATGATTAACAGCCAGTTTGTGGCAGCAGAACATATTCAATTCCCCTGTAGAAACAGAAATTCTTCTATATCACGTGGAAATAGTAACTACATATTTTCGTGCAGTGAAAAAAAACATGTCTATAATACCAGTGTAATCCTGTTTAAACTGTTTTATCAAAGGTAATCTCATGATTTCATTAGGCCCACTTCAGTCATTTACTCTTATATAATATAATATTGTTTTTCTGAAGTATTGTAATTTGAAACAGCGTTAATAGTAATTGAGAGTTTAATTAATCTCTAGTAGGCGTGCGCGCGCATGTGTGTGTGTGTGTGTGTGTGTGTGTGTGTGTGTGTGTGTGTGTGTGTGTGTGTGTGTGTATTTTGTCATAATATTTATCAGTTGTATGGGTGGAAACTCTTTATTCATAAATTGACCCTCTTGATACAGAAGTACATATCAGCAACTTTTCTGCGTATGTGCAAGTTTCTTAATCACATCCTGTTAGTTCAAGAGTTGTGTTTCTGTTATACCCAGAGTATTCAGTCTTTGTTAGTAGCAGTTGCAATATTGAATCTATAGAAAATGAGATACAGTAAATTAATTATAAATCACAATTACTGAGATCATTGTAAAAATTGAACCACATAAAAAATAACGGATTGAATACTGTAACAGTTAATGTGTTCATATAATAACAATAATAATAATAATAATAATATTTATTTTCAAATATATTTTAATTTACAATTTTATTATTATTATTCCGGATGTACAATGTTTACACATTTTTTGGAACCAAAGATTACAGAAGTGATTGAATTCTCAGCTTTCACTGCTGCTTGTCCATCCAAAGATCTTCAATTTCTTGTTCCCTCAATATAGTCTGAATTTCTTCTATCCAGGTGATCGGTGGTCTTCTTCTTTTCCTTCTTCCTGGTGGGGTTCATTCCATAACTCTCTTGGCAATCTTAATTTACAATTTAATTCTGTTTGAAAAACATAGAGGATATCACTACTTCTGATATGTTCTGGAAATCATCAAGGCACTGGAAGTAACGCACTCTTCTAAAAAAAATCATGTACATGCCCTAACAGAGTGGCTAACTCTACAAACAGAACCCTGCACTAAAAGAATGCTTAGCAGTATGAATTTGGGTGATACTGCTGGGCAGCTGAAAAATGTTAAAGAAGAAACATTAAAACAATAACATCCATACGATTGAAAGTTGTATGATAAAATTATGCAAAAATCAGGAAACTATGGGTTGTCTTGTGTTCAACCTTTAGAAACAAAAGTTACATTATACTTGAGCTGTTCAGTAAACGACTTTGACATTGCCAACTGTACACGGGAAGCTTTACATTTCCTGAGTGCAAAACATTGCATGTAGAAGTAGAAGCTGTACATTAACATGGTGCAAAACTGAGCACGTTTTTATCTGGGTAAGAACGTGGTAACACAGTACCATACAGTCGTTACTATGGTGATGTGAACGAATTCTTGTAATATGATTGATAGACATTTTACTCCCACCACATCTACCAAATGTCAGAGTTGCTTATTCAATGTCTCAAGTGTCAACAAGACTACACTAATAATGATATTGTTACGATGTCACAGAACTATTTACGTGTTTATCGAATGTGCCAGAAGAGTCTCGATGTAACGCGTGTGGCGTACGTGCTTGTAGACACATTTTGTGAGAATCTTCTCGACTGTGCCAGGCTTCGCTCGGGCGCTCGGACTGTGTCAAGGCCACAGTTAATTACGTAGTTCACACGAGAGATAGACGCAGTTTGGAAGCTTCTGGTGTGTGAGCAGGACTATAAGTACATGGCGGTAGCTGCCTTAGTTTTCAGTTCAATGCGAGATATTGAATAGTGCGGTTCGAGAGTTATAGTAGCAATATTACTGTGCGCGTTCAAGTGGTTATTAGTTAAGTGCTGTGTTTTATAATCGGGCGGTATAATTGTAATACAATTGTGTTTAATATTAGTGACCTTTTAATGCGTGTAAACAATTTATATTTGATTTGTTGTAGTAGACTGTGTTGTGAATTACGAACTGTTTAACTGTAAAAATTAAAGCTGGTGATTAGTGACTTAATTGGTGTCTTGTATTTATTTTGTTTCCACTGTACCTACGATGATTGATTAGACCATCTGTACTCATACACTTTTCTTACTCATTTTTGTTAATTTATTTATGTATGATAGCCATACCATAAATATCTTACTTACCATAATTATGCTGTACCTGTTTATCTAAGCGTATTTGTTTACTGTGGGTCCAGAGTTTCGAATTAAGCGTGAATAGAGACTGAGTTGGGCCTTGAAATAAAAGTACCAACATCTATATGTATTGAAATCAATTTAGTTTTTATTATTTTCCATTTGTACACATGAATCGTAATTATTAGACAATGGCCGTCTCATAGTGACCAAAACAAAATGGCGGTCGTTCCTTACATTTCTTCATTAAGCATGACATTAAAATTTTATTATATTCTTGATTAAACTACAACATTTTTGGTTATTTTGCAGCTGCTAGTTTAATAAAATGCTTCTATTTAATTTATATTGGTATTAAACGCAAACCAACGCCTCAGTTTGGCTGTCTGCAGTATATCAGACACGCTTTCTTTCGCACTCTCACTCGCTCATTATGAAAATATTAGATACATTTTTTGGTTTACTGGATGGTTAATTTTGAGCTCAAATAGATTTTATGATAAGTTTGACTTTCCTGACTGTAGACTTGAAGTTCTAGTGGATGATTTTACATGGTTGCTCAGCCGAGATTCCCTTGTTACGTTTGTATTCTTTTCTGTTGCACTGACTCTAATTTATTAATTTTAAAAACTGTTATGCACTGATGCTAATTCATTTTTCAACTCATAGTTACTTTTTAATTACATTTTGGTTGTTTTAAACACACGGCTGGCATTACTTGCCGGCGAATTTCTGTAATGTGTTACCACTTAGGCGGTATTATGAAGGCTGGGGCTGATACAATGCACACTTTTATGTATGTGTGTGTGTGTCTGCGTCATTGTTCTTTGTCTCTAGGCAAGGAAACTACCTGGTTTATGCATATTTTAGTTACGTCATTCTTATTGTTAATGATGTCTGGCATTGTTAACCAATGAAACAAACGTATTTAGAGTCTGTATTAACTCATGCAACCATTGAAAGTGTTCTGTTTAGCACGTCCGCCTTTGGCCTTGAAATCATTCTGCTCTGTTGAATCTGCGTTGTTTTTGGCAAACAAAGGGAAAATTGTACCATCCATACACATGAATGTAAAAATACAGTGAAATACAATAATTCAATACCTCTCGTACCATAAATCTGACATCAGGCTTTCGTACTGTTACAAAACCCTCTCAATGAAAGGTTTTATGCCGAAGCATAAAAACTTTCATTGACCCATTCACACGTTCTAAAGGGATCAGCCCAGATATGGTGCCACAATCCCCTGTAGTGTTAATATAAAAGAAATACAATCACTTACCCTGGGTCTGATGATGATGATCATACCATCTGACCTTACTGGACTTCTCAGGAGAGATTCCAACACCATAAGGCCATTAGGCACTTAACGCTCCTGCTCTGACGCACCGGCCAGCTCAGGACTGCCGTCACAACACCACCAAACTCTGAAACATGCAATACAAATTTTAAAATAGTGGCCTTATCTATCTCCATATCCACAACCGATATGTCCCCCCTTAGTGCATTGGTTTGCGTTTTGAGGCATTGGTTTGCTTAACTCTAAAATTTTCAGCAATTTATTGTGAATTGGAAATAAAATATATGCAACTTCTTGTCTCTTAATTAAATCACTTTTTTACATTTATTAAGTAAACCTCTTGAATTTTTCTTAACACTAGCGCAATATCTTACTGCCTCCTTTACTTTGAATATAAACAACAGATAAGACAAATTAGGCTGCCTGGCAGCAAGGAAAATACAGATTTAAGCACTATTAAAATTTCAGTGAGAACACGGTCACCCTCCTCTTTCTACTATATACCTCCTCCACTCTACATCAACTTATACTAATCCCCCCAACTTAAACTAATTTCCCTTAACCCGTGATACCCCGCGTTACACAATTGTCAGTGACCTCATGGCAACCCGATATTTGGTATGACACTATTACTCGGTCAATGAGGGCTAGGGTCCCCAAAGGTGAAGTCGCACCCTCGCAGCATGTAACGTTGCCACCGGCCATCCATCTCTCTATGTCCCCCCATGACTGGACTGTTGCGCCCAGTTGCTTCCACAAGGACTGAAGCGTTAAGGAGATTTTTGTCATCTCCTGTCCTTGCTTCGGCATTACAAATAAAAATTCGGATTATCTGACCACTAGGGTTTACAGTATCTTACTAATTTTATATTTATGTTCCCTTAAGACGGTCTATCCCCCTTTTTATGTTCCCACGCGAACGGGTGATAGCCGCTGTTCCATAGTTCCGGTTTGATTTCCCCTGAATCACCCCCCCCCTGTTTATTTCTGTCACACCAATTTTCAAAAAGGCAACCAATCAGGGTCAGGTTACAATGTCTGCCCACAGCTGGTTGTCAGCCAAAATCACGGTCAGTGCTGGTGAGGCAGCGACCGCCCGAAAGTGGGGAAATATGTTTAAAACACACAATTACATGTTTAAGATCCCTACACTTACATAATACAACATAATAAAACATGATACACTCATAATTAACATTGCGATTATTACATCAAATTAAACAATTCACCTTTAAATTTGCATATAAAATTATAAACATTACACTTTAATTTCAATTGAACTTTTTACTAATCAACCATCAATTATTTATCATTTACTATACCATTAAATTCTCCAAAATTTTTAATTTGTTATCAACATTCATCTTATACAATATTTCATTTATCATCTCCTTTCAAATTAATTCAATTATTTTATCAAACACATTTCATTACTTTAACAAAATTCACAAAGTTGAGTATACTTCACCTTGCTACATCATTACATTTAACATCAACACAAAAGCATATACAATCCACATTATTATCTGTTATCGTTTACCACAAATCATTTCATAATACAGTCCATTTCAAAACCCCTACTCACATAAGTAAATGTTCATAAACACTAATTGTTTACCCCCCATCATCGAACAATAACCTGGTCTTACGTCTACACAATTCATTTTTTATTAAATACCTATTGTTATTATGATTATAATAACCATCATCATTAATTTTATCCATTGTATCAAGATAGTTTTTACAAACATTATTGCATACTATTAATTCATAAAACCTGTCGTCATTTGGTATGGTCAATTCTCCCTTAGTATCATCTGTTATGATTAAATCTTTTATCATTTCTTTAGTATAGTAATCATCTACTACGAGTAACCCTATCTTATATACAGGTAAGTTATCAGCATTGTTATCACCTCTTCCTGCGCTAACTACATCGCCAGGTAAGAATTCAATATAATCATCAGTGGTCTCACTCTTCACTCTATCTCTTAATTCTTTATAACTTCTACTAACCTCAAACAACTCTGTCTCTCTCTTAAAATACCACTTATCATAACACCATTTCACACTTTCTCTATCATTCCATGCAGAGGGTATTACTACATAAAAACACCTCCTGGCTTTTCCAGGAACACCACAAAAGCTCAGGGAACAATTTGAAAACGCATCGTTTTCTAATAAGGGACTCTCGCCCTTCAAAAACATTTGTAAACACCTTGGTTCACAATAAACCTGGGGAAAATTTACCCTCTGCCCCATATCCACAAAATAATTCTCTTCATATTCTCTTGCTAACTTACAAACACTTATTTCTACTCTCTCACTACCCCCTACTCCCATTATTCTCTCACTCTCTCTTACTATCTCTATATTCTCATCGTCACTATTAATTTTCGCTGTATCACCCTTAAATGGCTCGTTTTCAACTATCTTACCACTACTACTTGTTAACTCATTTTTATAACTATCACTTACCTCGTTAATTATTTCTTTGTTATTATTCGTCATCATATCATCATCATTATTTTTATTAATTGTATTCTTGCACTTACTCTCTACTTCTACACACTGCTCTTTAATCCGTTTATCAATCTCGTCTGTTATTTGTGTATTTACTTTAATGATTTTATCTTCTAGGTTATCTTTCAGTTCCCTGATCTGTTCGCTACACTTATAGTTTACTGACTCCAATATTTGTTCTTTCCAATTTATAAAATTCATTTCATTTTTTATATTTTGTTCTTCGAATTTATTATCGATCTTCTCGAATTTAAGATTTAGATCACTCTGAAAACTGTTAAACTTGTTAACTTACCTCTTTTTACTTTTAATTTCGTTAACATTTTACACTTTGTTTGTTCGGGTAGTCGCCATGTTGTTGTTACCAACATAAAAGTTTACTTAGGGGTCCAGGATTCTATAAACGAGCGAAGAAACACAATGGTTGTAGAGAAATAATAGACTTTGATTGCATTAGATAAAACTTGTGTTTATTCATTATCTGAATGTTTCATATTTTAATAACAAAATGGAATCATTCTCCTTCCACAATTCTAATATGGCTGCGATACATTTCCTCTACCTCAGCCTTTATGCATGATACATTTACGCAATATATATTTTGACTTCAAATTACTCTTGTTACATATTGAACTGAATGCAGACAATTACTGCTGTTTTAATAATTCAAATTACTTAGTTATGTAAATCACATAACGTAAACCAATGCTTTGTGATTTATATAGGTACCTGTACACACTCACGCATACCCCCACACATGCTATTTTAAACGATACATTTTCTGTATTAATTACTGAGCTAAAAAATTATGGTGTTATTTAAAAACCGGTATGAAAATGTCTACTTTCCTGTTCTGCTGTGCTGAAAATCGACCCAGGCGTCACTCATAGTTTAAGCTGTTCCTCTGCCGAACTATTAAATTTTTCTTTTCCAACTGCACTCACTGTCTCTACATTTTTATACTTTTAGATGTCAAAATAGATTGAAATTCACATTTTTGGTTACTCTGCTGGACAGCAATTTAGGTAACGTGCAACTCGCACCGAGTAATACTTGTAGACTGAGAACGAACGGATTTCGTTCATTTCTGAGGTGGAGAGGGTCATCGCGTCATCAATCTCATTATTCTCGGTGATGACATCTTAATTTTTTAAGGCGCAGCAATTACGTACGGCATTCTTTAGGTGACGTTTTCATAGGATCGGCCGGTTGTTTTTGGCAAAATAGCTGTCGTTTTGCACGTACGCCGTCGACCTTGACGCAAACCCTGCTACTGGTTACTATGTCGTTTCACACTTTAGAAAACTTTACACTCATGGATTATGATTTTTTAATTTACAATAAAATTTATACCTGTTATTTCCCCAAAACACTATAGGGACATATTCGTACAGTTACAAGACCCCCTCAATGAGAGGTTTTATGACTAAGCATAAAAACTCTCATTGACACATTCATACTTCCTAAAGGGATCAGCTAGGATATGTCGCCACAACCCCCTGTATTGTTTATATAAAAAGAATATCGATCACTTACCCCTTGGTCCAGTGATTGTGACAGCACCTGCATGACCTTGCTGGACTTCTCTTTCGAGATCCCAACACCGCAAGGCCAGTCAGGTACTTAACGCTCCTGCTCTGACGCGCTGGCCAGCTCAGGACCGCCGCCACAGCATCACCAAGCTCTGAAACATCCAAATAAAAAATCAAATAGTGGCCTTGTATAATACCATATCCCTAACTGATCTGTTTCCCCTTAGCTGCGTACTGGTTTACGTTAATAAGCACTGGTTTTTTCCTTAACGCCTAACACATATAATACATATATGAACACAAGATTTATTATATAGATGTATCCTTCTCTTATTTCACTCCAAAATATTTATGAAAATTTCGATTCCAATCGATAATAATTAATTCTTTCCCATTTCACAAGAAGAAATATAAATCTTTATATTAACACCATAATATTTCAAAACAATTACTTAAGTTTAAGAGAATAAACAAAAAACTCATTAATATAATTCGTATATAGAACAAAACACAAGTTCACTACTTCAGAACAATCTATCTATTTAAAATTTATTAATCATGTTTCATGATCCTAGTACTTCTTACTTTACAAAACCATAATTATCTTTTATGATCAACATCATCAACATATATATTTAATATTCATTAAAACGTCACTACCAATCTAGTAACCTCCTTCCACACACACTATGGCCCCCCTGGACTGTAGCGTCCAGTTGCTTCCACAAGGACTGAAATTAGGGAGGAATTTTGGCATCTCCTGTCCTTGCTTCGGCCTTACATTTTTAAACTCCAGATATAATAATATCTGATTTTATATTTACAACCTTAAGACGGGTCTATCACCTTTTTTACTGTTCCTACGGGAACAAGGTGATAGCCGCTGTTCCATAGTTCCGGGGATTTCCCCTAAGTCACCCCCCGTTAATTTCAATTTCACACCAATTTCAAGGGCAACCAACCATGGTCAGTTTTACAATTTCTGCCCACAGCTGGTTGTCGTCCAAAACCACGACTAGTGCTGGTGAAACAGTAATTGCCCGAAAAGGCGGGGAAATCTTCTTTCATTAGCATGTTTACACTTTGTCATTCTTGATACACTGTACGATAGCAATTAACATATAATGTAATATTATCTAAAGTAGTTGTACAGTGTATATTACGCCCATTTAGGCCTCCGATGATGGTAACGTGCTTTGACGTTACTCATCAACACTCACCACTGTCTACAGTGACACATGCCGCCACTGCAATAGCCTACTTATATTCAAACTTATGTCCTTCTACATTTACTATTACTACATTCCACAATTGATTTTCTCATCTAATGACACCAAACAAACCCCCAAAATCACCCATTTATCTTGCATAATAACATAATAAACATTAACCTTGAACATTAATATTGCTACATTAAACTAAACAATTCACCTTTAAATAATTTGTATAGAAAATTATAAACATTACAACTTGAACTTTCTACTAACTCTTTTATATCAACCTTTAATTATTTAACATTTATTGTGCCATTAAATTCTCTACAAATTCAAATTTATTATTAACATTCATGTTACATCACCTTTCTTTTATTATTGCATTTCAACTATGATTTTTTTTTAACATTTTCATTATCAATTAGTCTGGGTGATTATCCGTCATTCACAATGATTTGGTTTACTGAATGGGCATTAAAATATATAACCTTACTCACCTTCTTCTTTCTAACAACCACTAACATATTTGCATAGGGTGACACCAATCTCTTAATAATAACCCCCTTCAACACTAATTCCACTTAAATCCTTCCACTCTTATAATAAAATATCTTATATCCTTTTTACTTCCATGTTCCTTAAGGAAATGGAAGTGTGGTGATAGCAAAAAAATCGTGTTCGAGATTATTGCAGATTTTGATTGTACTACACTCAAAACATGAAAAAAAGTCGTTTTTCGAAAAGTGTCTGTGTGTGTGTCTGTCTGTCTGTGTCTGTAGATTTTTTTTCTATGGCAAACGATAACAGCCGCAAATTCAAACTGAATCAAATCATTTTTTGCATACAGCCCTGATTTGTAGAGTACTCACGACCTATTGTTTTGGTGAAGATCGGTTGAGGTAAAGGGGTAGTTTACCTGCAACGGTTTTTTTTAAATCAAGGGTAATAGTTTTCTATGGCAAACGATAACAGCCGCAAATTCAAACATAATCAAATAATTTTTTGTATACTGCCCTGAATTGTAGAGTTCTCAAAATCTATTGATTTTGGTGAAGATGGGTTAAGGGAAAGGGGTAGTTTACCAGCTACGTTTTATGTTTTAAAAGGGTATTTTCTATGGCAAACGATAAGAGCCGCAAATTCAAACAGAATCAAATGATTATTTGCATACAGCCCTAAATTGTAGAGTTCTCAAGACCTATTGATTTTGGTGAAGATCGGTTAAGGGAAAGGGGTAGTTTACCTGCTACGTTTTATGTTTTAAAAGGGTATTTTTTATGGCAAACTATAAGAGTCGCAAATTCAAACAGAATCAAATACTTTTTTGCATGTAGCCCTGATTTGTAGAGTACTCAAGACCTATTGATTTTGGTGAAGATCGGTTGAGGGAAAGGGGTAGTTTACCTGCAACGGTTTTTTTTAAACAAGTGTAATTTTTACTTCCATGTTCCTTAAGGAAATGGAAGTATGGTGATGGCAAAAAAAATCGTGTTCGAGATTATTGCAGATTCTGATTGTACTACACTCAAAACATGAAAAAAAGTCGTTTTTCGAAATGTGTGTGTGTGTGTGTGTGTGTGTGTGTGTGTGTCCTTCTGTAGATTTTTTTTTATGGCAAACGATAACAGCCGCAAATTCAAACTGAATCAAATCATTTTTTTCATGCAGTCCTGATTTGTAGAGTACTCACGACCTATTGTTTTTGGTGAAGATCGGTTGAGGGAAAGGGGTAGTTTACCTGCAACGGTTATTTTTAAATCAAGGGTAATTGTTTTCTATGGCAAACGATAACAGCCGCAAATACAAACAGAATCAACTACTCTTTCGCATACAGCCCTGAATTGTAGAGTTCTTAAGACCTATTGTTTTTGGTGAAGATCGGTTAAGGGAAAGGGGTAGTTTACCTGCAACGTTTTATGTTTTAACAAGGGTATTTTATATGGCAAACGATAACAGCCGCAAATTCAAATAGAATCAAATGATTATTTGCATACAGCCCTAAATTGTACAGTTCTCAAGACCTATTGATTTTGGTGAAGATCGGTTAAGGGAAAGGGGTAGTTTACCGGCTACGTTTTATGTTTTAAAAGGGTATTTTCTATGGCAAACGATAAAGAGTCGCAAATTCAAACAGAATCAAATACTTTTTTGCATGTAGCCCTGATTTGTAGAGTACTCAAGACCTATTGATTTTGGTGAAGATCGGTTGAGGGAAAGGGGTAGTTTACCTGCAACGGGTTTTTTTTAAACAAGTAATTTTTTTCTCTGGCAAACGATAACAGCAGCAAATTCAAACAGAATCAACTACTCTTTTGCATACAGCCCTGAATTATAGAGTTCTCAAGACCTATTGGTTTTGGTGAAGATCGGTTAAGGGGAAGGGATAGTTTACTTGCAACGTTTTTTTTATCGGGTAATTTTTTTCTATGGCAAACGATAACAGCCGCAAATACAAACAGAATCAACTACTCTTTTGCATACAGCCCTGAATTGTAGAGTTCTCAAGACCTATTGTTTTTGGTGAAGATCGGTTAAGGGAAAGGGGTACTTTACCTGCAACATTTTATGTTTTAACAAGGGTAATTTTTTATATGACGAACGATAACTGCCGCAAATTCAAACAGAATCAAATGATTATTTGCATGCAGCCCTCAATTTTAGAGATCTCAACACCTACGGTTTTTGGTGAAGCTCGGTTAAGGTAAAGTGGTAGTTTACCTGCAACGTTTTATGTTTTAACAAGGGTATTTTCTATAGCCAACGATAACAGCCACAAATTCAAACAGAATCAAATAATTTTTTGCATGCAGCGCTGATTTGTAGAATACTAAAGACCTATTGTTTTTGGTGAAGATCGGTTAAGGGAAAGGGGTAGTTTACCTGCAACGGTTTTTTATCAAGGGTAATTTTTTATATGGTAAACGATAATAGCCGCAAATTCAAACAGAATCAAATAATGTTTTGCATAGAGCCCTGTAGAGTTCTCAAGACATGTTGGTTTTGGTGAAGATCGGTTAAGGGAATAGGGTAGTTTACCTGCAACATTTTATATTTTAACAAGGGTAATTTTTTTATGACGAACGATAACTGCCGTACATTAAAACAGAATCAAAAGATTATTTGCATACAGCCCTCAATTGTAGATTTCTCAAGACCTACGGTTTATGACGAACGATAACTGCCGTACATTAAAACAGAATCAACTACTCTTCTGCATACCTTTTTGAATTATACAGAACTCAAGGTCTGTTGATTTTGTTGAAGATCGGTTAAGGGAAAAGGGTAGTTTACCTGCAACGTTTTACGTTTTAACAAGGGTATTTTCTATGGCAAACGATAACAGCCGCAGATTCAAACAGAATCAAATGATTATTTGCATACAGCCATAAATTGTAGATTTCTCAAGACCTATTGTTTTTGGTGGAGATCGGTTAAGGGAAAGCGGTAGTTTACCTGCAACGATTTTTTTTTAATCAAGGCTAATTTTTTTCTATGCCAAACGATAACAGCCGCAAACTCAAACAGAATCAACTACTCTTTTGCACACAGCCCAGAATTGTAGAGTTCTCAAGACCTATTGTTTTTGGTGAAGATCGGTTAAGGGAAAGGGGTAGTTTACCTTGTAACGTTTTATGTTTTAACAAGGGTATTTTCTATGGCAAATGATAACAGTTGCAAATTCAAACAGAATCAAAAGATTATTTGCATACAGCCCTCAATTGTAGAGATCTAAAGACCTACGGTTTTTGGTGAAGATCAGTTAAGGGAAAGGGGTAGTTTACCAACAACGTTTTATGTTTTTACAAGGGTATTTTCTATGGCAAACAATAACAGCCGCAAAATCAAACATAATCAAATAATTTTTTGCATGCAGCCCTGATTTGTAGAGTACTAAAGACCTATTGTTTTTGGTGTATATCAGTTAAGGGAAAGGGGTAGTTTACCTGCAACGGTTTTTTATCAAGGGTAATTTTTATATAGTAAATGATAATAGCCGCAAATTCAAACAGAATCAAATAATGTTTTGCATAGAGCCCTGAATTGTAGAGTTCTCAAGACTTGTTGGTTTTGGTGTATATCGGTTAAGGGAATAGGGTAGTTTACCAGGAACATTTTATGTTTTAACAAGGGTAATTTTTTTTTATGACGAACGATAACTGCCGTACATTAAAAAGAATCAACTACTCTTCTGCATACCTTTTTGAATTATACAGAACTCAAGGTCTGTTGATTTTGTTGAAGATCGGTTAAGGGAAAAGGGTAGTTTACCTGCAACGTTTTACATTTTAACAAGGGTATTTTCTATGGCAAACGATAACAGCCGCAGATTCAAACAGAATCAAATGATTATTTGCATACAGCCATAAATTGTAGATTTCTCAAAACCTATTGTTTTTGATGAAGATCGGTTAAGGGAAAGGGGTAGTTTACCTGCAACGGTTTTTTATCAAGGGTAATTTTTTTCTATGGCAAACGATAACAGCCGCAAATTCAAACAGAATCAAATGATGTTTTGCATACAGCCCTGTATTGTAGATTTCTCAATACTTATTGGTGTTGGTGAAGATCGGTTAAGGGAAAGGGGTATTTTACCTGCAACATTTTATGTTTTAACAAGGGTAATTTTTTATATGACGAACGATAACTGCCGTAAATTCAAACAGAATCAACTACATTTTTGCATACCTTTTTGAACTAAAGAGGACTCAAGGTCTGTTGATTTTGTTGAAGATCGGTTAAGGGAAAGGAGTAGTTTACCAGAAACATTTTAAGTTGTAACAAGAGAAATGTTTCCATGACGAACGATAACTGCCGCACATTCAAACAGAATCAAATATTTTTTTGCATGCATCCCTGAATTGTAGAGGACTGAAGGTCTATTGATTTTGGAGAAGATCGGTTTAGAGAAAGGGGTAGTTTACCTGAAACATTTTATGATTTAACAAGAGTAAAGTACTTAATTTTTATAAATAAAGTATCCTGATAAGAAGCTCATAATAATCCACTGTAGAAACGTAGACGAAATATCTATAAATGAAGAGGTTAAGTGAACGGGGTGGAGATAATTTTCTATTATTAAAATTTATAGTTGAAGGTGGAGGGGAGAATTTTTTATATGTGTACTACGTTATCGGGAACAAAGAAGTAGTTTTTTGTTAAAATTGCTTCCCGGGCTGTTTAGCCGTAGTCCAATGTTTTCTGCAAAACCAGACTTTTCGGCAGTGGCATCGACTGCCATCATCAGTGAAAATCGAGTGCGAAAGCGTGAGGTGGTATACGTTAGTGACCACAGTATTGTGGTTAATGCTGAAGCAATAAGTAGTAAGACGTAGTTTCTATAGAAATATTTCATTTCGAATATGATTTTAAATATAAATCTTAGAACACGGAAGTCATGTATGGTTCTCCATACCGATATTTTTCTATGGCAGACGATAACAGCCGCAAATTCAAAAAGAATCAACTACTCTTTTGTATACAGCCCTGAATTATAGAGTTCTCAAGACCTATTGGTTTTGGTGACGATCGGTTAAGGGGAAGGGGTAGTTTACCTGCAACGGTTTTCTTTCAAGGGTAATTTTTTTCTATGGCAAACGATAACAGCCGCAAATTCAAACAGAATCAACTACTCTTTTGCATACAGCCCTGAATTGTAGCGTTCTCAAGACCTATTGATTTTGATGAAGATGGGTTAAGGGAAAGGGGTAGTTTACCTGCGTTTTTTTTAAACAAGTGTAATTTTTTTCTATGGCAAACGATAACAGCCGCAAATTCAAACAGAATACACTACTCTTTTGCATACAGCCCTGAATTGTAGAGTTCTCAAGTCCTGTTGGTGTTGGTGAAGATCGGTTTAGGGAAAGGGGTAGTTTCCCTGCAACATTTTATGTTTTAACAAGGATAATTTTTTTTATGACGAACGATAACTGCCGTACATTAAAACAGAATCAACTACTCTTCTGCATACCTTTTTGAATTATACAGAACTCAAGGTCTGTTGATTTTGTTGAAGATCGGTTAAGGGAAAAGGGTAGTTTACCTGCAACGTTTTACGTTTTAACAAGGGTATTTTCTATGGCAAACAATAACAGCCGCAGATTCAAACAGAATCAAATGATTATTTGCATACAGGCATAAATTGTAGATTTCTCAAGACCTATTGTTTTTGGTGAAGATCGGTTAAGGGAAAGGGGTAGTTTACCTGCAACGGTTTTTTTATAAAGGGTAATTTTTTTCTATGGCAAACGATAACAGCCGCAAATTCAAACAGAATCATATGATGTTTTGCATACAGGCCTGTATTGTAGAGTTCTCAATACTTGTTGGTGTTGGTGAAGATCGGTTAAGGGAAAGGGGTAGTTTACGTGCAATATTTTAAGTTGTAACAAGAGAAATGTTTCCATGACGAACGATAACTGCCGCACATTCAAACAGAATCAAATATTTTTTTGCATGTATCCCTGAATTGTAGAGGACTGAAGGTCTATTGATTTTGGAGAAGATCGGTTAAGAGAAAGGGGGTAGTTTACCTGAAACATTTTATGATTTAACGAGAGTAAAGTACTTAATTTTTATAAATAAAGTGTCCTGATAAGAAGCTCATAATAATCCACTGTAGAAACGTAGATGAAATATCTATAAATGAAGAGGTTAGGTGAACGGGGTGGGGGTAATTTTCTATTATTAAAAATTATAGTTGAAGGTGGAGGGGAGAATTTTTATGTGTACTGCGTTATCGGCAACAAAGAAGTAGTTTTTTGTTAAAATTGCTTCCCGGTCTTTTTATTTCTATGGGAAACAATAACAGCTGCAAATTCAAACAGAATCAACTACTCTTTTGCATACAGCCCTGAATTATAGAGTTCTCAATACCTATTGGTTTTGGTGAAGATCGGTTAAGGGGAAGGGGTAGTTTACCTGCAACGTTTTTTTATCGGCGGTAATTTTTTCTATGGCAAACGATAACAGCCGCAAATTCAAACAGAATCAAATAATGTTTTGCATACAGCCCTGAATTGTAGAGTTCTCAAGTCCTATTGGTGTTGGTGAAGATTGGTTAAGGGAAAGGGGTAGTTTACCTGCAACATTTTATGTTTTAACAAGGGTAATTTTTTATATGACGAACGATAACTGCCGCAAATTCAAACAGAATCGACTACGTTTTTGGATACCTTTTTGAATTAAAGAGAAGTCAAGGTCTGTTGATTTTGTTGTAGATCGGTTAAGGGAAAGGGGTAGTTTACCAGCAACATTTTATGTTTTAAGAAGGGTAATTTTTTTTACGAAAGATAACTGCCGCAAATTCAAACAGAATCAAATAATGTTCTACATACACCCCTGAGTTGTAGACTTCACAAGATCTGTTGTTTTTGGTGAAGATCGGTTAAGGGAGAGGGGTAGTTTACCTGCAACGTTTTATGTTTTAACAAGGGTAATTGTTTATATGACGAACGATAAATGTCCCACATTCAAACAGAATCAAATATTTTTTTGCATGCATCCCTGAATTGTAGAGGACTGAAGGTCTATTGATTTTGGTGAAGATCGGTTAAGAGAAAGGGGGTAGTTTACCTGCAACGTTTTATGTTTTAACAAGAGTAATGTACTTAATTTTGATAAATAATGTATCCTAATAAGAAGCTCATAATAATCCACTGTAGAAACGTAGATGAAATATCTATAAATGAAGAGGTTAGGTGAACGGGGTGGGGATAATTTTCTATTAATGGAAATTATAGTTGATTGGGGAGGGGAGAATTTTTTATATGTGTACTATGTTATCGGCACCAAAGAAGTAGTTCTTTGTTAAAATTCCTTCCCGGGCTGTTTAGCCGTAGTCCAATGTTTTCTGCAAAACCAGACTTTTCGGCAGTCCATCGACTGCCTTCATCAGTGAAAATCGAGTGCGAAAACTTCAGGTGGTATACGTTAGTGACCACAGTATTGTGGTTAATGCTGAAGCAATAAGTAGTAAGACGTAGTTGGAAATATTTCATTTCGAATATGATTTTAAATATAAATCTTAGAACATGGAAGTCATGTATGGTTCTCCATACCGATATTTGTACCTAGGATGTGTGTTCCCTAACCGGCAATTCCATTCATACCCTCTTGCCCTCCCCATGCTCTCGGCAAGCACTCTTCGACCCTTCTCAATTACCTGTCCAACGACGCACGTTGATCACTCCCTACAACATCACCCTCATCTACAAAATATCACCATCACCTATTTACTCTTCATTTACATTACTCACTTTCTCTACATATAATCACTCCCACTACTGTGTCCCTACTACTACCCTGTTTCTGTATTACTTTTATTCCCGAAGTTCTTATTTTGTCTAACACCCATTTAAGTTAACTTTGACTGACTCAAATGCCTTATTGAAATACTTATTATCACACAAACATTTTACAACATTTCACCTTAATATGATCATTGAAACTTACACTAGAAAATTCATCACTTACCTCATAATAACAATGTAACTCAACACCTAAACATATATGTTTAATCATTTACTATTCTTCGTATTGTTTAAAGACTATTACGTATGTTCACATTTACTATTCACTATAGAATCTAAATCTCAGAAAATCATTTAAATTCATCACAACGTTAATTAATTAATTAATTACTCTTCAATTATTTAATTCTATTTTAATTACTCTCATTACTTATTTAGTCTGAAACAATGTTATAATTATTATTTAATCAATTCCTATTACCTACATACGTTGTTTACATAACATAAAGAATATGGCCTAATGTAATACACAAATACATTTAACATCAACACACAAAAGAATATACAATCCAAATTGTTATCTGTTATCATTTACCATAAATCATTTCACAATACAATCCATGTCGAAACCACACTATTCACATAATTAAATGTTCATAAACAATAAAACATTTACCCTCCATCATCGAATAACAATCTGATCTTACGACTACACAAATCATTTTTTAGTAAATACATTATATTATTACCATCAACATAATGATTATTTATATTCTCATATTCTTCCACAATACTAGCAGGATTATTCCATATTATTTTATCATATAACTGGTCACGATAGAGTATAGTCATGTCGCCTTTGGTATAATCTGTCACCACTAGGTAAGTTATAAATTCATCATCAACAACATCCTCATCTACTGCTGCTATATCCGCTTCAACACAAGGTAAGATTTCAATATAATTATTCACTCTCTATACCTAACCTTTCTGAGAATTCTTTATAATTTCCACCCACCTTAAATAATTCTATCTCTCCATCAACACACAACTCTCTTTCAAAATATCTCCCACCAAAATGCCAATTCACATATTCTCTACTAAACTATGCAGAAGGTACTATACACTAAAACACCTCCTGGCTTTTCCAGGAACCTCATTAAAATTCAAAGGACAATTTGAAGACACCATGTCTTCCAATACTAAGGGACTCTTGCCCTTCAACAACAACAATGAACGCCTTGGTTCACAATAAACCTGGGGAAAATTTACCTTCTGCCCCATATCCACAAAATAACTCTCTTCACACTCTCTCTCTAACTTATAAACATTTGTTTCTATCACTTCATTATCAAATTCTACTCCCACTATAACTTCATCAGTACTCTCAATATTCACACCCTTACTCTCTAATACCATATTTGTAATTATATTATCATAATTCTCAATCCCACTTACCTTATCGTCTTTATTTTCGTTTAATTGGTCTGTCTCTCTACCATTTTCTACCCCCACTACAATCTCAGAATTATCATCGTTATTTAATATTTTATTCTCTAACGCTACCACTTTCACTATTTTATCATTATTATTATCTGTCAGATCTCTACCACTGTTACCTAACTTCTTATTTATTATCTGATCTAATTGTCTGTCTAAATTTTTATTCATTTCATTAATCTTCTTCTCACTTCGTTAATGGCTACTTATTGATTCTATTATCTGTTCTGTCATATTTTCACAACGTGCATTTGTTTCATGAATATGCTGGTTAATACTAAATTGTTGTTGTTTTATTTCATTTCTCATCAACTTTATCTCATTATTTTGCATCTCAAATTTATCATTCATTTTAGTATCACTAATGTCAAAACGACTGTTTACTTCATCGAACTTTCGATCGTTTACATCAAAACGACTATTCATGTTTATAGTCTGCTTCTCTAACATTACTTGTATCATTTTAAACATCTCATAACTATCATCTTTTTTGTTTTCATATCGAGTTGAGATGGGTGTTACTTGTACTGTGTCTAATTCAACAGAGTCGGTGGCACTAGGCTCGCCGATTTGACTTATTGGTGTTGAATGAACTCCCATCTCACTCATAAACTTTTTGTCAGTTATGCTGACATCTACTTTTTTATCTGCCATCTTGAAATTTTATATATATATATTGCAACTCTACTTATATGCGTTGTTGTTGTGTTGTGTTGTGTATGAGTACCTACCTGCTGTCCGATCTTGCGGTTTTCTTCCGACTAGGGCGTGTGGATTTTGGATTTGAATTTCGCAAGTCTGTAATCTCAATTTATGGCAACGACACACAAAATAAGTTACTTTAAAGGGGAAGAGTTTTGTGAGACTGGTAGGCTTTGTCGTACAACAATAAAACAATGCAATATGGGGTAATAAAACGTGGTTTATTACTCCAATAACACACAAGAATAAAATGCTTATATTATAAATTATCCTTACAGTCTAAACAATTAATCTATCTTGACTAATGTTTTTCAATTGGTTGATAATTGAAAAGAAGTTAAACTCGTTATTTGACAAGTTAATTGAAAGTGAAAATTTAATTAATTTAATTAAATTAAATTGCTTTAAATTATTTGATTCAAATGACAAGAAAATAAAATATCAAAACTCTGAAGTTAATTGAATATTTTCCAAAAATAAATTAGGCGTGACAGTCTAGTTCACGTCATTTTATTTTCTAGTGATTTGACTCTGTTATACTGCAGTATGAGCTAATAATTAAATTGTTTGTTAAGATTTGTATAGCGCTTTTGTATTATTTCTATTGATTCTTAACTACAGCTTACTAATGACTTAGACTGCTATACAGATTATCACAATGAATTTATTCTTATTTACTAGAGTCTTTGATTTTTGTGTGGCACCTGAATTGTTTAAATTACAATGCTTTTAATTGAAAAAGATAGAAACTTTTACGTTTGAAAAATAAATAAGTTGATTTTGCTTTCCTGTTTTTGAAGTGGATGGTAGAGTTGCTCCAAATTGTCCCTCGCTGTCCTGGTCCGATCTGCTAGAGATAGTGATCTGCTTAGAGCGTCCTGGATTTCGGTCGTTGAGTTCAGAATTCGGCAACACTCTCCTCTCCTGCTGTTGGTTGAAGTTTTTAACGTCTGCGGCTTTCTGCTGGAACTGGTTTACGTCCCTCGTCGATTCGCACATCGCACGTCAGCGCGTGTGTGTGTGTGTGTATGTGTGTGTGTGTCTCGTTCGAGTGGTAGCTCTGCTCGTCAGCTGGTTCACCAATGATTTAGACGGCCTCTCTGTCGTATTCTTGAAGTCAGGTCTAGTAGTCTGGTAGATCTCTTGCGTGCTTATGACCACAGCTTGTAGTACACAATAAGCTTGTTTGTTGTATTGAAGAGTATCTCGACTGTATGCTATAATTACGAATTGTACAGTTGATCTGTATTTACTATGTTCGTAATTATGTGTGTTGACCACGTAGAGTCTTCTGATGAATCTTCACAACTACGGTTACGAGACGATCGAAGAATTACGTCCGTACTTCGCAAATACTGGCAGTAGAGTGATGGTTCAGCCCCAAAACACCGTGCTGGTCGGGATTTCGTCAAATGATTTGATTGGCTGACACACTCTCCCTACTACACAAAATTTGAATTCCCTCAGTCCGTGAGAACGAAGTTAGTTTCCCACAGATGGAGAATTAATATTATTACTAATATTATTAACCCGGCGGAACTGAATTGTCGGTCCGGATTTCCTGTGATAGTTTTATTTTGCAATATCTTGGTTGCAAACCAAGTTGTGCTAAATCTAAAATATACAATCTGTTGGAAATTATTTTATTTATGACATATTAAAAGCTCATTAATGTAGCTCTATTTTTACAGAAGTTATTCACATTAAATTAATTAACTCTTTTATTTGTTAATTATATTGCGTAAAATTTGCACACATTATTAATATTTCGGCAAACATTTTGGCTATCTTGGATTGTGCCTTAATTTATTAGTTTCCGAGATATTAATAATTAACAGTTTGGGGTGTGGCTGTTCATTCTACAGCGAGCTGATTATGTAACGGCCACGTGTGTGTCGTTTTACAAAGCATTATTTTCATCGCTACTACATACAAATGGAGTTTTGACTATTACAATTTATTTAAACATGATTCTAGTAGGCAGTTGATATATAACTCCAAATAGTTGATATTTGGTCCTGTTATAATATATATCTTTTCAAAATATTACTATATATAACATACACTTATTACACAGACTTACTATCAAAAAGATATTCTATTTCATTGTGTTTTACCACTACCACATATGGTTACAAAATAGCCTTATTATTTATGTATATTAATTACATACCCATTCTCAACAACCATCCTGTTTCTCCATGCAGGTCTGTTTTTATGTAAAATTTATTTATATAAATGTCCAGCTGTAAGGGCGCCATTTGTTAACTTACCTCTTTTTACTTTTAATTTTGTTAACATTTTACACTGTTTACACTTTGTTTGTTCGAGTAGTCGCCATGTTGTTGTTACCAACATAAAATTTTACTTACGGGTCCAGGATTCTATAAACGAGTGAAGAAACAAAATGGTTGTAGAGAAATAATAGACTTTGATTGCATTAGATAAAACTTGTGTTTATTCATTATCTGAATGTTTCATATTTTAATAACAAAATGGAATCATTCTCCTTCCACAATTCCAATATGGCTGCGATACATTTCCTCTACCTCGGCCTTTATGCATGATACATTTACGCAATATATATTTTGACTTCAAATTACTCTTGTTACATATTGAAGTGAATGCAGACAATTACTGCTGTTTTAATAATTCAAATTACTTACTTATGTAAATCACATAACGTAAACCAATGCTTTGTGATTTATATAGGTACCTGTACACACTCACGCATACCCCCACACATACTATTTTAAACGGTACATTTTCTGTATTAATTACTGAGCTCAAAAATTATGGTGTTATTTAAAAACCGGTATGAAAATGTCTACTTTCCTGTTCTGCTGTGCTGAAAATCGACCCAGGCGTCACTCATATTTTAAGCTGTTCCTCTGCCGAACTATTAAATTTTTCTTTTCCAACTGCACTCACTGTCTCTACTTTACATTTTTATACTTTTAGATGTCAAAATAGATTGAAATTCATGTTTTTGGTTACTCTGCTGGACAGCAATTTAGGTAACGTGCAACTCGCACGAGTAATACTTGTAGACTGAGAACGAACGGATTTCGTTCATTTCTGAGGTGGAGAGGGTCATCGCGTCATCAATCTCATTGTTCTCGGTGATGACGTCTTAATTTTTTAAGGCACAGCAATTACGTACGGCATTCTTTAGGTGACGTTTTCATAGGATCGGCCGGTTGTTTTGGCAAAATAGCTGTCGTTTTGCACGTACGCCGTCGACCTTGACGCAAACCCTGCTACTGGTTACTATGTCGTTTCACACTTTAGAAAACTTTACACTCATGGATTATGATTTTTTAATTTACAATAAAATTTATACCTGTTATTTCCCCAAAACACTATAGGGACATATTTGTACCATTACAAACTTACTACGGGTCTCAATTTTTTGTTCTTTTAATTTATTATCGATCTTCTCAAATTTATCTGACATTTTATTCTGTTGCTTTAATAGCAACTGCATCATTGCCATTATGTCTTTATTTTCATCTGTTTTACTTTCGTGTCTGGTTGAGATGGGGGTTGACTGGACTGGTGAGCCATTTACGTCAACTGACTCGGTGGAACTTCCCTCGAGCTGGCTCACTGGAGTCGAGTGGACTCCCATCTCACTCATAAATGTCTCGTCAGTTATGCTGACTTCGTTATTTTTATCTGCAATTTTTAATTATTTATTTTCAAGAGGTTTGTTTATTTTTACACAAAATTCTTATTTTAACTACGTGTTGTTAATTATGCAACCTACACTTGTCCCCGATCACTGCAACCTCCGTTGAGTATATTTCACGTAATTAAACACCCACAAAAATCCTGGCAGGGTCGCCGACTGTAAACAAAGTTTCCTCCGTCAATTCTTTTTTGATTTAAATGGAATAAATCCTATTGTAGTCCCAAGCCACGTGTTTGTTAACCAAATACACTGTACTCACCGTCTATGGCCTTTTTCCGTGATGTTAAAACATCACGGAAAAAGGCCATAGACGGTGAGTACAGTGTATTTGGTTAATTCTTTTTTTATGTTCAGTAATGCTGGTAGAGGTAGCACCTATAATATACTCACCTGCTTACCTTCAGAAGAGCCCAGAGTCGCCAGAGTGTTTGTGAATGACACTCAACCCAAATAACGCATCTGACTTTTTTAAAATCTCCCCTCAGAAATTCCACGGTTCGTTTATGTGAAACTTTGGCTACAGTGATCAACGCGCATAAGCAAACAGATTACACAACACCTTTTGATTATGGAAAAATTTGTTTTAATGCACTATTTACTTCTGAAACATTATTAATCATTTCTCAAATACATTACTGTTAATTCAATTGTGACTTAAAATCTTACTTCACTCACTCGTTCACAACTAAGATTTACCAGTACCACGTGCATTCCATTACTTTCTCTCTCTCCCAAATTAAATAATTATAATTCCATTTCTTTTATTTATTTTTATAGTGCTTAATCATTCAGGGGCAATCAATTTCTATTAGTGGTATTTTAACAGGTACCTGTATATTTTTACAAACACTTAGCTGAATGTGAACATAATGGCTGCCTTCATCTACGCCGCGTGTAAATGGAATCTGTTGTTTTCCAATTGCTGGGCCGAAATATACTCCTGTGACGTATCTGTTGTTCTCACTGGCTCTGGTGATTATCCTCTGCCGTCCTGCTAGTGATTAATATGTGATTTCCGACTTTCGATGAACTAAAGTTTTAAAACTGCACAACCAGACTTATTAACGTCTGGCTGCGACACAGTTCGGGTTCTAAGAGCCACGAGATGCCGGATGCAAGCGCCATAGCTAACCAATTATTTGCCGCTCTCGGCTATTTGAATTTTTGTTGTCGTAACATAATCGTCTCAAACGTATGCATTATTTACTTTTCTTTATGACGCATCATCCTGTTCTGTGTGTGGTTCATGTCATTGTTGAATGACGGGCTTAGATATGACGTGTTATGCCGTATATGGTCACAAAATGATGTTAGATATGCGATTGGTTGTTGACGTCGTCACACAGTTAATGTCTTAGGCCAGAATAAATATGAATCACCGTTGCTGCAGACCGCCCTTCAACTGGTTACATTCACTTTATTGAATGTAACTGGTTTATTTCACAGTATTATTGAATAAAATGACACCTACTCAGGATTGCCCCATTACAGAGACTGATCGCACCAGTTAGAGAAGTAAAGCCCCAGAACAGCACACAGTTTCCACGCTACATAAGATCAGTGGAAACTTGATTGTTAATGGATTTGCTGATGGTAAACCAACATCATTTACAGTTGACACGGGCGCAACAGTGTCCATTGTACGCCCTGACTTAGTCAGTAACCGCCATCCTCTAATTAGCTCTTGTACAATATAGACTGTGACTGGAAGACCCTGTGACTGGGTCTTCCTGAGTTTAGCCACCAAATGCTCATTGCAGACATTGTCGATGAAGTGATTCTTGGCACATTATGAATGCCTACGGATTCGTTGTGGACTTAAGAGAGAATGTCCTGAAGGTTGGCCAAGAGAAGATAAAGCTTTGCATGGCTAAAATGACAGGGTCTACCAACCATTCGATTAAGCGAGTGGGATTAGTCGAAGAAAAAGTCAACAGGTCTGGGCAACAGGAACCCTCCCTATTGCAAGCGGAAATGGAGGAAGAACTAGCAGAGGAAATACAAATAAGTGTAATGACAAAAGAAGTGATTGGAAAACCAACTATGGGTGTCGAGACAAAACTCTTGCTTATTCCTGAGCTGATAGAAGCGCCCGCGGGCAAAGTGGCTGGAGATGAGGTTACGCAAGAGGTTGTTGACGAGAACCAAACAAACTTGGATCAGCCAGTAGTGTTTAGGTCATGAGTACATAATGCAACGGCAGTGATTCCAGCAAAACTAGTGGTTGAGCGGAAGACTCGCATTCCTGGGAACGTGATATTCGGATCACACGAGACTGAATTCGAAGAACGGGAGAATTATCTTTTGCAAGGACGTCCACCTAGATCGCCTGGTCGAGTATTACTTCGGAGATGGTTTGCCAGTTCGGGACGAACAGGCTTAAGAAGGGGGCAGTGTTACGACGTCACAGAACAATTTACGTGTTTATTGAATGTGCCAGAAGAGTCTCGATGCAACACGTGGCGTACGTGCTTGTAGACGCATTTTGCGAGAATCTTCTCGACTGTGCTGGGCTTTGCTCAGGCGCTCGGACTGTGTCAAGGCTGCAGTTAATTACGTAGTTCACACGAGAGATAAGACGCAATTTGGAAGCTTCTGGTGTGTGAGCGGGACTATAAATACATGGCGGTGGTAGATGCCTTAGTTTTCAGTTCAATGCGAGATATTGAATAGTGTGGTTCGAGATTTATAGTGGCGATATTACTGTGCGCGTTCAAATGGTTATTAGTTAAGTGTTGTGTTTTATAATCGGGCGGTATAATTGTAATACAATTGTGTTTAATATTAGTGACCTTTTATTGCGTGTGAACAATTTATATTTGATTTGTTGCAGTAGACTGTGTTGTTAATTACGAACTGTTTAACTGTAAAAATTAAAGCTGGTGATTAATGACTTAATTGGTGTCGTGTACTTATTTTGTTTCCACTGTACCTACGACGATCGATTAGACCATTGTAACAATATAGTAGAAGGAAGTATAAATCTGATGTGCATGTGTATAGGATTTATTTTTTTTAAATTCAGTCTCGCAGATTTGAGATAAAAATTAATACAGATTAATCATATATGCAAAAAAAATGTTAGTTATATTCAATTGAAAGGTATTACAAAAGCTTTCATAACAAACATAAAATATCCATAATGTATACACGAACACTTTACCCTGTAGGACTGAAGTTCATGGAAGGATTGTGTACTGGTTGTTTATTGTTTATTAATTAAAACAAATGAAGTTATAAAGTGTGCGTGTGTGTTTACAGGACATCGCATGATATTTAACACAGAATTGAGTTGTTTAATTAAGTTGTATTGATTGATTGACAACTGTTGACTCCATTTGGTCATATCATGCCTCATCAGAATTGTTATCGTATATATTGAACTGTCGTGTGCGTGCATGTGCACACATTAATTGTTTAATTATGTCAGATTATGTTCATATTTAGGGATCCCATACTTCCCGGTTTTCCCGGGACAGTCGCGGATTTTTAACCTTTGTCCCAGTGTCCCGACAAATCAGTTCGGGACGCTAAAATGTCCCGGTTTTTTACAAATACAAAAAAGTTCGATATTTTCTGATAACATGTATGGTTATTTTTAATTTCCCGATGAACTGTTGGTCAACCTGACTACGATTCGTTATAAAGATTTGTTTTTTCGTTTGCGTCATTCATTTTCGTTCGCATGTTTAGTGTTGAGTGTTATAGGTTATCGTTGTTCGTATTCAAAATAATTGCGGGCAGTTTAATGTTCAAACTATTTAGTGAAGTTTAATAAAAAAAGCAACAAAATGCCAAAGAGAAAGTGTGTTTTCAGTGAAAATTTAAAGGCGCAGTTCCCATTTATAAAAGAAACTGCTGACTGTCCCAAAGACAAAGTGGAATGTGATATCTGCCATGCGGTATTTAGTGTGAGCCATGGAGGTAAATCAGATATCATTGATCACGTTAGTACAAAAAAACACATGACTGCCGTGACTGCAAAATGTTCTACCCAACAGATAACCTCGTTTTTTAGAAACAAAAATATTTTAGCTGAAGAAATGGATCTGGCTGCAAAAGAGGCAACATTTGTTTACCATTCTGTTAAACATAATCACAGCTTTCAATCTATGGACTGTACTTCAAGAATTTTAAAACAATTTATGAATAAAAAGTTTAGCTGTGCTCAAAGTAAGTGCAAGGCCATAACTGTGAATGTTTTATATCCCCATGCAAGAAATAAAATATTGGAAGACCTGAAAAAAACTAACTTTGCTTGCATATCTATAGACGCTTCAAATCATATTGATCTGAAGATAGTGCCTATAATAGTGAGATATTTCATTCCTGAGAGAGGAATATGTACAGAAATTTTGGAATTTTCCAATCTTTCTGGAGAAACTTCAGATCTTCTGGTTGATCATATTTTTCAGGCTGCAGAAAAGTGTGGTATTGTTGATAAAATAATTGGTATGTCAGCAGACAATAAAAATACAAATTTTGGAGGGATGAAAAGGAAAGGAAAAAATAATGTTCTTTACAAGCTTGAAAAAAAAATTGAATCGAAAAGTAATTGGTGTAGGCTGTGCAGCTCATATAGTCCATAACGCAGTTCAAACTGCTGCAGATGTCTTACCAGTAGGTATTCAGGGAATTATTAGAAAGGTGTTTCAGTACTTCCACGAGTTCACAGTACGTGTGGAACATCTTAAATTGTTTTGTGATTTTGTGGACATTGAATAGAAAACTGTTCTAGGAGCCAGCAACACCAGATGGCTATCACTTCAACCTGCTCTTAATCGTTTCGTTGATATGTATGAAGGACTTAAGTCATATTTTTTGAGCCAGGACAAATGTCCACATGTTTTGTATGAATTTTTTAATAACAGAAAACATTTTGTCTTCTTCCTGTTTCTAAAAGCTCAGTTGAAAATGTTTTCGGATACAATTTTAAGAATTGAGCGAGAAGAAGCCACTGGTTTTGAAGTTAAAAAAGAAATTGATGTACTGATCATGAAACTCAATATGCGACAAAAAGAATTTTTTCTCAATGGAGATGTGAAAGAAGAACTAAAAACTCTTCTTGAAGAGGATCTGATCACTGAAGATTTATTCAAGAAATACATCGGTGATTTTTATACTACTGCAATAGAATATATTAAGGAGTGGTCCAGTGATCAGTTCAGTGTGTTCACTAAAATGGAATGGGTTTCCTTGAATATTTCCTCCTTCACATGGGAAAAAATATCCGGATGTGCAGAAGAAATTAAAAAAATTCTGCCAAACCTTCAAATCAACGATGAAATTCTGTTTGATGATTACACCCATGTCAAGATGTATGCTGATGAACATAAGATTAATGAGTGGAATAATTGTTGCTGCAAGATTGAAGAAAGGTGGAGAGAACTCTCTGCACATTTTAAGAAGGAAAACATTGCATGCAGAGAGTTAGTGCTACTTGTAAGTTTTAGTCTAACTGCCAGGCTCTAATGCGTCAGTTGAGAGATTTTTTTCTTTAATGAATTCGCTGTGGACACACGAGAGAAACCGGCTCCAGCTAGACACAGTCCAGTCATTTTTAACCATTAAGACACATTATAAACATGTGTCTTGCTCGGAGTTCTATGAAATGATCTCTGGAGACCAAAAGCTCCTAGAAAAAATTCATTCATCTGCCAAGTACTGTGCTATCAGTGTGCAGGACATCAAAGAAAAAAAAACAAATTAAAGCAGAAGAGCCATCAGCATCAACATCAACAAGCTCAAGTAATTAATATAGAAGTAACAGAACATGGTTTAGTGAGAAAAAAAAACATTATTTGACATCACAGTATTATTTAAACTTTTTTTTTTAATTTTCTGATTTTTATATTGAAATAAAGTATTCTGAATAATGGTATTTTGTTTTGTATGAGACCCCCTCCCACTCAATCATAATTTTGTGTGTGTAAGTGTCCCGGTTTTTCATTATAAACATATGGGATCCCTGTCATATTCCACACGTAAGATCTTACAGCTTTACAAAAATGTATTAATTTCTCTTACAGAGTTTCGAAAATTACCATAAAATTGTTCTCGAATTGTTATGTAAGTATTAAAGAATAGTATTTTAGTTTTCTGTTCGTTTGGCAATCAGAAGTTAAATTTATAAGGAAAAGTAATTGTTGAAATAGTTCTTTGCTACCCAACTAAATAACGTACTAACTTAGTGAGCCCAGCTCGTATAGGTTAGTGTAGAAAATGGCAGATTGCTTAAATTGGCAACACACTTTAATAACACTTTGGTTATCAACCAGATTTTATCGACATCACTGTTAATACCAAATGTTTTGACTATGGCGTCCTCAGTGGTAAAGCCAAGAATGAACAACAGTTTGATATACCGTGTTATTTATACACATGTCATGTAGTGAGTTCATTCTCGTCTTATCTCTGATAATGCCACATTATAGAATTGGTGAAATGTTTGGTATTAACAAAAAAAAAAAACTTGTCACATGAAAGTGTTTTGTTATCAAAAGTTCTAATAATTCAAGACTACTTGTGGAAATCAGTTAAATTAATTCAAATTTGAATGCATAATGCATACTCATTATCAGTGTTGAACCAAACATGTTTTTAATAACCAGAAAATATTGTAATAAGAGTTAATTTTTTTTTAAATTTATTCTTGCAGTCATTATTTAAAGTAAATATGATAGTGTAACTTTTGATGAAACAATTTATATAAAGCATGTTTATGTATTTTTTGTGCAGGTATGGAGGTGTACCTGTTGATTTTGAACCGGTTCAGATTGATCCTAAGAGTGAAGGAAACGAAGATTTAGAATATGCAATTACATCTATTAAACGTAATGGTGTAGCTATTAAAGGTAACATTGTATTTTTATTGAACGTTCCCCAGTATGTCCTGGCACTTCAGTTTTCTTTACATCTTCTTCTGATGAGTCACAGTACATTTTCTTATCGTTACCTGTAGTTCGTACAGCCTGAACATTTTTTGAAAATGTAAGAAATAAATAGTCCACGGATTTCAAGCCGCCACACAAAGGAAGACATATCTTCCTTCATTCGTATACATATGCTTTCCTGCAGAACGTACATGTATTCTTTAGACATTATTTAATGCTGGTAATGTGATATTTTGTATAATTTGTTAGATAAACTTTGCCAGATATATGGATTTTATATGAGCTTCACATGGCATACAGTGAATCCTTAGTTTAACTACAGTTGGATCCTGTGTACAAAAGGTGCTGTGTTAGTAGGATTCTGTTCCTGTAATTAGAAATTTTACCACTGACTATGCCATTATATGGTGTTCAGCCATGTACTTATACGATTGCATATTGTACAGAGGTGTGCAAATTATTAGACTAATCACCAGTTTACTTTACACTTTTATAGTTTACATACATTATTATTTATTCCTGCTGTACAGTGTTTACACATTTTCTGGAATCAAAGATTACAGAAGTGATTGAATTCTCATTTTCCACTAATGCTTGTCCATCCAAAGATCTTCAATTTCTTGTTCCTTCAATGCAGTCTGAATTTCTTCTATCAAGGTGATCGGTGGTCTTCCTCTTTTCCTTCTTCGTGGTGGGTTCCGTTCCATAACTCTCCTTGGCAATCTTTCCTGTGCCATTCTTTTTGTGTGTCCATACCATTGTAATTTTTTTGTTTGGATAAAATCAACAACTGAATTTTTCACATTCATTCTGTCCTTAATGACTTCATTTCTAATTTTTTCACGTCTGGATACTCTTGCAGAACGTCTCCAAAAGTCCATCTCTGCTGTTATTAATTGTGTTCTTGTGTGTTTAGTAGTAGTCCAAACTTCTGAGCCGTAAGTCATGATACTTCTAACAATGGTTTTAAATATTTTCATTTTAGTTTCTGCTGTAATTTGCTTATCCCACAGGATTCTGTTTAATGTAGATATAACCATCTTTCCCAAATTAATTCTGGATTGTATTTCTTTGTCTTGTTTCCCACTGGCCATAATTTTCACCCCTAAATACTTATATTCCTCTGTATATGAAATCTTCCCCATGTCTTCCTCTAATATCAAGTCTTGAAGGTCACCTATTGTATTTTGCTTTAATCAGTTTGCTATATTAGTTTGCCAAAAATTAAGACTGTAGGATTGTTTTGCAATGCTGGAAGTTTTTTTTTTTCATTTATTACCTATGGGCACTGGTAACCTCGAATTCTTTAAAAAATTCAGTTGAGAAATTTTCATTTTTAAAAATTCCTTCAACTGTGTCAGGTGTGTTTGTGAAAACATTTACATCAACTGTAATGGTACAGAATTGGGATGCAGAGAAGTTAGTAAATTGTCAATTCATGCAGGATACCACCTATTGGGAACCCCTGCTTTCACAAAGCTGCACAATGTTATTGCAGACTGTTATGTCTAGACAGCCCGGCTAGATGTATTACGTAACCGCTGGCAAGCCAGTCTCTCTGTGAATTACAAAAACACACGAAATTGCCACAAGCCAGTTTGCATCAGGAGGTCACATTAAGTAGTCGTTAACTAACACCAGAGTGGAAAGCAGCCTTAACTCGAGCGTCTTAAGATGGGCCGAAAACATTAAAATCGGCGTATCTTGCAAAATGTGAACAGTAATGCAGTCAACAACTCAAAAAATAATCAGTGCTCGTGAGCAAATTACGTCGGCCGACAAAATGTCAAAGAAAATACAATCAACAATAGTAAACTGTTGAATACAGTTTGTACAACTACGTAATAAGGCATGTGAAAAACGTATAAATGTGTGAAACATCAAAGTGCGAAGTGCTCGAGGACATGGTAATTAACACGTGGTGGTGGTGAAATCAACGAGAACTTCTCCGGATTTGGTTAAGTACCAAGAACAAACTATTAGTTAAAGATTCTAAGCATCTCAAGTAAAATCTTTTCATATTGCCTAATAAAAGTTTAAAGAACTCGATGAACAGGGTTTAAAAAACGAAATTAGAAAAGAAAGAGGAGGGGAGAAGATATAAAAAGTACTGGTTCATTAAGTTTATGAATTATTTTGTTATAGCTAAGTAAGATTTGTTCATTGGTTAATTTTATGTTATGTTTTTATATGTTGTTAATTCGACGAATATTTTAATTTACCAGAAAAAGAAATAAGAAATTTAATTGTCACCAAAGTGAGTCAAATTAATCATTTTGTGTAATAAACCAGAAGTAATTTGTTTTAGACAGCATAAACTGTGTTACTATTATTTCGCACTTAAACCCAAATAATCCTGCAACTTTTTCGTCTGTAGAACCCTGGATTGGAACCCGAAGGTAAGAGAAAGAGTAAATTTTTAGAAACTGGGTAAGTTTTATTAAAGCATAAAATCATACTATAACAATTGGCGCCCGAACAGGGACTCGACTTTATTAATTGATATAAATACGTACTATAACAAATGACGTCCGAACTAGGGACACGAGTTTAATAATTTGCAAAAAATTTGTTATTATACAAATATCAGTTAATAAGTATCATGCAAATATCATATGCAAGTATCATTGACAGTTGTTTAGAAACGACTTTGTATTATTGGCCTCTCATGCATAGACCATGTAAAAATCCAAAATTATGCCAGCATTGTGTACGAAAAGACTGATGTGGGCTTAGGAGGTTATAGAAAGTACTGTAAATTACTAGAGCGAAGTACTATGAAATCTACTAGAACTAAATTACTATGAATGGGCTTTGTTGGCGGTCATAAATAAAGGAATTTTTAAACAGATATGAATCAGTAATTAAAACACAGTGTAAAGTTATTACTAATTGAAAATAACTTTATTTATTTAACCATAAAATATTTAAACTTCACAAATTCCAAAATGCTTACCTGCACGGGGTCCTGGATCTTTTACACGCACTCGTGACCTGCAAGAGTGGTTATGGGGTTGTATTACTTAATAAATCTCTACTCTCATTTATTTCATTTAACCAACTTTGTTTATTGAAATTATCTTTAACATCTCTCTGCTTTCTTTACAAGGTTATTCTTCTCTTAACACTTATACATCCCCCAAAAAGTTTGTTACTTTATTTATAGCAAAGGCTCTATTTTATGCGCCCTTTCTGAACATTGTTTTGCCCTATCGTTTCTATATCTTTTAACAACAATATAAAAAAAAACAAATATTATTCAACTTATTGCTAGAATATCTATATCTAATAAAAGGCTATCCAGCACTTCGCTCATTCACTCTCTTTCATACTTTTCACCCCCCTAAAATTAGAGATCTCTTTGTACCCAGATTATAATTTTCATTTTATTAAATTTGACATAATTACTTTCCTGCTGTGTCCATCTGTACATGGTTGTAACACTACCGTTGGTTTGTTTTTTGTCCACTTTATTGTCTGAACTCTTGACTAACTGTTCCGAATTTAAACTCATGAAGTACGTTGATGCTGCTTACATTTTCTTTTTACTGCTTTACTTTAATTCACACTACTTTTTAATGGTCGACCGTATATTTGCTCAAGCACTATTTTAACGACTGCACGGTCTGAGGGTGTTCATCGACTGCTTAATTATTCGTACACGGGTTACTGGAACCGCGCGCTCACTCACTGACCCGCGTGGTTCTATAGTTTCTCGTCGACTGACGCTAAAGTCAAGCGTCTTCAAAATGGCCAGCGTCACTCTAAGCGTGGCAACTTGCTTTTTCATTGGCTGAGCGCACGTCTCGTGATTTCTCGTAATCTCGTAGCCGGTGGCAAGGAAAACTCTGCGTGCCGTTCACTCTGTCAAAATCAGCACACGCGCACTCAACACATTCTGATGCTATAATTTCATCGCACCTCGCTTGGCTTGTTGCACAAACTGACAACTGGGTGTTTCAAAAAGTAAGCTTTGGTTATTAAAACCGGGGCTCAGTGTGGGTGACTCCACTTATTACCATTATTAAGGAATAAAAATAAACCCCATAGTTTTGTCCCGTTACAACAGACTGAACTAGCAGAACAAGGATATGGTGGAGCTAGTGGTCTATTTAGTGTATATGAGAATATAGTTAAACATCTTGGTTTGATCATGGGACAAGACGTAATTGAACTCCTGGAAATTTTAAACGTGTGCTTCCAGGGAAATAACATAACTGTGGCAGGACTTTATAAATCAGTTGAACACATAATTGATGGATTGAATATGCTGAGGACAAATGAAAAGTTTTCATCTGCATTTAAAGAGTGCAGGGATATTATTTTGGAGCTTGATTTGGAAGAGTTAAAAGTTCTGAGACTAAAGAAAGTACCAAAAAGACTTGGTGGAACAATTGACCTACATTTATTTGTCAGTCATGTGAAGAATGCTGTAAAAAGCGTATTTTTAACTCATAGATACTAAATAACGGAGCTTCAAAATTGAATTCTCAATCAATCTGGTTTGAAGAAACAGGTTTTGCTAGAAAACATTTTTTGCAAAAGGAAGGATGTGAAGCATTAGCCCCTTATCCAGAAATTGATGCCTCATCATTTAAAGTAGAAATAGAATAATTGTTTCTACAGAGGTACAAGGTAACATGTTTAATGATCTGAAGATAGCCTTGATCTCGATGTAGAATGTTTGATTCATCTTCTGCTTGTGTGCTCAGCATCTAGTCGTGAGACAGAAAGAAGCTTCAATGCTCTTTGAAAACTAAAAACTTATCTTAGGACCACTGTGACCTAGAGAAGGCTCAACCATGTAGCCCGATGCTATGTCCATAAAAAGGTATCGGACAACATCGACAATAAGAAGATAACCAAAGTATTTATTTCTAATGCTAGGAGAAATGTGTTCGAAACTTTTTAAGAATGACCTAATGAACTTAATCGATGCTAATAATTGTCGAACTGTTTAATGGTTGTATTGTAGTTAATAGAAAAGTTAATAATGCAATGTTTAATTAAACACGGAATTTCTCTATTTCAGTCATCTTAATACATTCTTTAAATTACCTGACAACATTAAGATAAATTATATAGTCTACAATATTATATCAATAATGTTAGTAATATTAAAAGATAAAGCATATAAAAATAGAAAAGAAAGACCCTAGTCTTTCAGAAATTGGGCATACACCAAATATTCAATATTACTATAACGATTGATCCCCCCTCCACGCAATAATTGGGCACTGGTAACGCTCATGGCATGAAATATATTAAAATGGATTTCATAAAAATTTTCATTGAGGCGTGTGGGGTAACATCCACATCAGTTGAACTTGGAGTGAAGGCAAACCATGATAATGAAAGTTAGGCTGTAACAATAAGTACAGTCTAAACAATTACAGCATATCATTCTTGATTCCTGTTATTTGGATTGTCTATCGCGTTCTTGGAAGTACATTTTAGAAGATATGTCGCGCCATAAAAGTATAAAGGGTGGCTGTAATTTAATTAAAACTAACAGATATTGTAAAAAAAAACTGGCATATAGTTTATTATATGTAAAATTTACATTTTATGCTTCCATAAAAACCTTAGAAGCAGTGTGTGTGTGTGTGTGTGTGTGTGTGTGTGATTTCAGTGTTCATCTTGTATTTCTTTTGTATCACTTTTCCCCAATTAACAGTTTCCATTTATAATTATTTATAATCTGAATTTACTGGAAAGCTTAAATATATTAAGATATAAAATTTATAATAACTTCATAAACGAGTAAACTGATGTGGACAGATATGACACATTCAAAGACTTCCAACGTACTGCCAGCTGAAAATTGTTTAATTAAACTGAAACAGAAAACAGATAAACTTAGTGAGCATTCATGGGAAAGTAGTTGTAAAAATCAAAATGAATAAAGTCACACGAAAGTAGTAAAATTGGGGCAAACACTAGAATGTTTTGTTAACATCTACTGTAGACGCACAGATAAGAGATACCAGTTGTTACACCACAAACAACAGAACAATTAATTGTTTCAGTTGTGAAGTTACCAAATTTGTGTCACATAAAATTTACTAATAAACATTGAATAATTATCGGGCGCCATGATGGAAATTTGTGCAACAACATAGGATATTAGGCTTACCTTTATTAGGTCCAAAATTCGTGTTAAACGAACCAGTAATAGCGAAATGTACCTGAAATAATTCACTCGTACTTGTATTTTTTACCAATGACATTACCTTTTATTATCAAAAAGACTCTACGTACATATGAAAATGATTCTACTGAACTATGTGCCAAACACGCACGTTACTATGCCTCGGGGCGTAGTCCCATTTATTTTGTAAACATTAATAAGCAATAAACATTGTAAATATAATAAACATAATGAAATATAGTATAATATACTAAACAATACCTGCACAACCCAGCACTTAAAAGATTTAGGTCACTCTCTCTCTCTCTCTCTCTCATTCTCTGGTACAATTTATTTTATGAGCTCATTATTTAATGAATTTTGAATTGGTCATTCTTTTATGATGTTGATTTACTTGAATAATATATTGAAAAATATTGGAATGATCTCACCAAATATTGGACAGCTAATACTTAGCTGTGGTTGTTATTCCGGTAGAACATCGCACACGCGAGTTCGTCAACTGTATTTACGATTACATCTTCGCTGATTACACCTTACCAAATGGTAAGGTGTCACTGTTATTAAAACACTTTTGTTGTTAACCACTTTTGGTGGTGTAAAAGTTAAAATTCACACTTAGTGAAACTCTTGCCGGCCGGCTACGTTCACAATCCAGGAGAAAATGACACAGAGTCTTTGTTTAACATTGCGTAGGTGGGGCAAAAACTACGTCACCAGGCTTTTGTTCGTTGTTTACAGCCTCGAGTTGTTTACAGAAAAGTGCATTCCTTCCACTGACGTCATCAGGGCTCGTCTCGTTATCGCTATATGTTACATACGATTTTTTGCTGTGTTTGCTGTTTCACAATGAAAACGATCGAAATCCTGTCAATTCCCATCTGCGTTTTATAAAATAATTATATAGTTCACTCACCAAAACTTTACAGGGATTATGAAATATTTAAATAATTATTACCAAATAATTGTTAAAAATTAAATACAATAATTATGGTCTTTTGTACCATATTTTTATAAATTTAGGATTGTACCAGAATTGTACCATCACAAAACCCCCTCAATGAAAGATTTTGTGCCGAAGCATAAAAACTTTCATTGACACATTCGTACTTCCTAAAGGGATAAGCCAGGATATGTCGCCACAACCCCCTTACAATTTATATAAAAAGAAAATCAATAACTCACCGTGGTCTGATGACGATGACAGTACCTGCATGACCTTACTGGACTTCTCCTTCGAGATCCCAACACCATAAGGCCAATCAGGCGCGTAACGCTCCTGCTCTGACGCGCTGGCCAGCTCAGGACCGCCGTCATAACATCACCAAACACTGAAACAATAAATTAAAATATCAAAATAGTGGCTTGGTATATTACTCTATCCCTAACTGATCTGCTTCCCCTTAGTTATGTGCTGGTTTGTGTTAATAAGCACTGGGTTTGCTTGAACTACTAGAAATATAAATACAAAAAATGTAAAATACAAGAATTACATAGAATTGCCATTCTCTTCATGGACTACCCTGAATTGTAAAATTGTTTCGATTCCCATCGATAATAATTAACTCTTTCTGTTTCATAATTAATGTAATTATAAAAGAAACAAATATTTAAATAAAACATGGAAATCCCCATATAAATCTCCCAAATATTCAAACATGGATAAAACATTTTATAGAAAAAAAATAATTAAACCTTATTGAAATTAAAATTATTATTATTATTATTAACAGTTAATAATTGGCGCTGTTAACAATATTTACCCCTCTTTCTCCTCCACACACACACACTATTTCCTATACATCATGTTAAAATTTCTATGTTACTACATAAAAAACATAATACATATTACATAATACATTCATAATTAACATTGATACATTAATACATTTAATACACTGAAATAGTCAATTCATATTTAATTTGATTAAGAAGTGCACATTCTATCTATCTAAATTTGCATTTTAAATTATAAAATTAATTATTTTCAATTAATTGATTAATTAATTCTAAACTTTCATTAATTAGCCATCAATTATTTATTATTATTATTAATTTATTTCAAATTTATTATTAATATTCATATTACATTATTATTATTTCATTTCATTTCTTATTTCCTTTCTACTCTGAACTTTCTACCTACCTAACTACCTAACCTTTCACATTTTTATCATTGTTTAGTCTGGGTGACTCCTGTATCCACTATGCTTTGACTTATTATAATCTTACTCACCTTTCTTCTAATTAACAACCAAATTTACCCATCATGACACCAATTTCTCAATTATAAACACCTTTCACTAATTTCATTCCGGCGATAAATCCTATAGCACTGCGCGTCTTTGTACAGAGATGGGTGTTCCCTACCTGGCTATATACATTCATAATATTTTGCCCTTCCAAAAAATTCGGCAAACACTCCCTTAAACTACGCTATTACCTGCCACAACGCTATACGTTGGCTACTCCTTATCACCTCACCCCCACTACAAAATATCATCAACAACAATATATGTTTACACCAATTTCTTTACTCACATCTACATATAATCACTAACTACTGTGTCCCTAAATATCTAATACTCTCTTTGTATTATTTTCTTTAAAAATTCTTAACTATCTAACTCCCATTTACCTTAATTAATTAACTCACCTGCCTTTATCTATACCCAGGCTCTATCCCTGTTTAAACATTCCACCTTACTGTAATCATTGACAATTGTCTTATAAAATTCATCTCTCACCTACTCATAACAGTACCTCTAAATTTTCAAATATATATTCTTACTTAATTATATATTATTATTCATTAGGAATTACCTTCATTACAAATTAAATAATAATTTAACTTCATTAGAAACTTCTATGACAAATAATAATTTACAACTTCTGTTACAAGTTAGTACAACTTTCTTTTGTACCATATTAATTCAGTAATTAAGAGTAATAATCTTTAATTATTATTCAATTATTTAAACTTGTTTAGTTAAACAAAAACATGTTAATTGTTAATTATTAACACAATTATTCAAACATACATGTTGTACATAAAATATACCTGTA